>LNAC01000148.1:0-55000 GCA_002007465.1 Ailurus styani
TCACAGACCTGTACCCCTTGGGCAAATAATAAAAATAAAATAAAAAAAAAAGAAAAAAAAAGAAAACATGCTGTATTTTATCAAATGCTTTTTCTGCATCACTTGAGGGGATCATATGTTTCTTGTCCTCTCTTTTATTAATGTGATGTATCATGGTGATTGTTTTGTGGATGTTGTACCACCCTTGCAACCCAGGAATAAATCCCACTTGGTCACGGAGAATAATCCTTTTGTACTGTTTTGTACTGTTGGATCTTATTGGCTAGTATCTTGTTGAGAATTTTGGCATCCATGTTGATCAAGGATATTGGTCTGTAATTCTCTTTTTTGGTGCAGTCTTTGATTTTGAGATCAAGGTAATACTGACCTCATAAAATGACTTTGGAAGTTTTCCTTCTATTTCTATTTTTTGAAACAGCTTCAGAAGAATAGGTATTAATTCTTCTTTAAATGGTTGGTAGAGTGGCACCTGGGTAGCTGAGTCAGTTAAACATCTGCCTTCAGCTTGGGTCATGATCCCAGGGTCCTGGGATCATGCCCTACATTGGGTGTCCTGTTCTGTGGGGTGCCAGCTTCTCCCTTTCTCTCTGCTGCCACTCCCCCTGCTTATGTTCTCTCTCTTTCTCCCTCTCTCTCTGTCAAATAAATAAATAAAAATCTTTAAAAAAAACCCATTAAACTAAACCCCTCTCTGAAAAAGTAAATAAATGAATAAATGTTTGATAGAATTCCCTTGGGAAGCCATCCAGCCACAAAATCTTGTTTGTTGGGTGATTTTTGATTACTGCTTCAACTTCCTTGCTGGTTATGGGTCTGTTCCGGTTTTCTATTTATTCTCGTTTCAGTATTGGTAGTTTATGTTTCTAGGAATGTATCCATTTCTTCCAGATTGCCTAATTTGTTTGCATATAGTTGCTCATAATATGTTCTTATAATTATTCATTTCTTTGGTGTTGGTTGTGATCGCTCCTCTTTCCTTCATGATTTTATTTATTTGGGTCATTTTTCTTTTTGATAAGTCTGGCTAGAGTTTTATCAATCTTATTAATTTCAAAGAATCATCTTCTAGTTTCAAAGAACAAGCTTCTAGTTATGTTGATCTGTTCTACTCTTCTTTTAGTTTCTATTTCATTGATTTCTGCTCTAATCTTTACTATTTCTCTTCTCCTGTTGGGTTTAGACCTTATTTACTGTTCCTTTTCTAGCTCCTTTAGATGTAAAGTTAACCTGTGTATTTGAGACTTTTCTTGTTTTTTGAAAAAGTCCTGTATTGCTATTTACTTCCATTTTAGGGCCACCTTTTTTTCATCCCAATGGTTCTGAGCTGTTGTATTTTCATTTTCATTTGTATCCATAAATTTTTCAAATTAGTTTTTAATTTCCTGATTGACCCATCCATTCTTTAATAGGATGCTCTTTAATCTCCATGAATTTGTGTTCTTTCCAAATTTTCTGTTGGAATTAACTTGAAGTTTTAAAGCACTGTGGTCTGAGAATATACAGGGAATGATCCCAATCTTTTGATATCAGTTGAGACCTGATTCGTGACTCAGTATATGGTCTGTTTTGGAGAATGTTCTGTGTGCACTCCAGAAGAATGTGTATTCTGTTGCTTTAGGTTGAAATGCTCTGAATGTATCTGTGAAGTACGTCTGGTCCAGTGTGTCATTCAAAGCCCTTATTTCCTTGTTGATCTTCTGTTTATATGATCTGTCCATTGCTGTGAGTGGGGTGTTAAAATCTCCTATTAATACCAATTGCTGGTGAGGATATAGAAGGACAGCAATTCTCATTTATTGCTTGTAGGAATTAAAAATGGTATAGCTGCTTTGCAAGATATTTTTGTAATTTCTTACAAAGCTAAAAATAATTTTACCATATGATCTAACTATCATGCCCTTAGCTATTTACCCAACTGACCTGAAAATTTATGACCACACAAAAAATTCATGCTAATGTTTACAGCAGTTTTATTCATAATTACCAAACACTGGAAGCAGCCAAGATGTCCTTCAGTAAGTAAATGTATATACAGTCCCTAGTATATTGATAAAATGGAATTCATTCAGCAATAAAATGGAATGAACTATCAGTCACACAAGCACATGAATGATTGTTAAATATATATTGCTATATGAAAGTGCACAGATGAAAGAAGCCAGCTACTGACTATGTGATTCCATTTATGTAATATTCTGGAAAATATGAAACTATAGAAATGATATCAGGTCAGTGATTGCAAGGGTTTGGATTCTTGAATAGGTAAATCAAAGGGGACTTTCAGGGTGGTGAATTTACTCTGCATAACATTGTAATGGATACATGGTACATTGAGTTTGTTAAAATTCATAGAAACGTAGAGCACAGTGAATCCCAATGTATAAAAATCAAGGAAGTATATTTAGATAATCAGATTCTATAGTTGAATGCAGACTGTGACAAAAGTATCTGAGTATATTACCAGTGAATGAAATATCCTCACTGGAGATTGTGGGGAGAAAATGTGCTGGCCTAAGTAATTTTGAGAATGAGTGAAGACTATGACTAAAGATGAAAGGAACTGTACATAAAAAATAATAAATAAATAAATAGAGCATTCAGTAAAAACAAAGGAAATCTGAATACAGTGTAAACTTTAGGGGCACCTGAGTGGTTTAGTCAGTTAAGTGACCAACTCTTGATTTTGACTCAGTGTATGACCTCAGGGTCCTTTGATTGAGCCCCCCATTAGGCTTCAGCCACAGGAGGAAGTTTGCTCTCTCTCTTTCTAAAATAAATAAATAAATCTTTAAAAATAAGTGTAAACTTTAGTTAATAATGTATCAAAATAGTTCACTAGTTTTGACAAATATACCATACTAGTATAAGATGTTAACAATGGGAAAACTCGCTGTGAAACATAAGAGAATTCTCTATACTATCTTCACAATGTTTCTGTAAATCTAAAGCTATACTAGAAGAAGTATTTTATGTAAAAAAGCATTTGATGTAGACCTAAATAATTGTGACATTTATAATGCAATAAACAGAAATAAGGAACAAAAATGGTATGTAGGTCTGAAGAGAGAGGGATATAATGCATATTTGATATATTCATTTTCTTTCTAGTCTTTTTACAAAAACATTTTTTTGGGGGGAGAGAGAGAGAAAGAGCAATGAGTGGGGGGAGGATAGAGGGAGAAAGAGAGAGAATTTCAAGTAGGCTCCATGCTCAGGGAAGAACCTGATGCAGGGCTTGATCACAGGACCCCAAGATCATGACCTAAGCTGAAATCAGGAGTCCAACACTTAACCAACTGATTTGCCCAAGCACCTCTTTCACTACTCTTTAAAAAAAAATAATAATGGTACATGTAGATAAGGCACTGATTCTGAACCATGATTCACAACAATCCTAAAGCATGCTAAAATAATTAGTAAATAGAAGTAAGTGATATATAAAAATACTAATACATTGTAACCACTTAGGATTAAGTACAATGATGTAAAGATGTTTTAACATTAGAAAATCAACTGATGTAATTCACTACATTAATGGAAAAAAGGTGGGTGGCTGGGTGGTCTGGATGACTCAGTTGTTAAGCATTTGCCTTCAGCTCAGGTCATGATCCCAGGGTCCTGGGATTGAGCCCCATATCAGGCTCCCTGCTTGGTGGGAAGCCTGCTTCTCCCTCTCCCACTCCCCCTGCTTGTGCTCCCTCTCTTGCTGTGTCTTTCTCTCTGTCAAATAAGTAAAATCTTTAAAAAATATATTAAAAAGGGGAAAATTATACAGTCACCTAAATAGATTTAAGAAAAGAATTTGATAAAATTAAAAACTTTTAAATAACTTTTAGCATACTAGAAACAAAGGAGAACTGCTTTAAACTGATGTGTGTGTGTGTGTGTGTGTGTGTGTATAAAACATATATATATAATTAACATCATAGTTAATGGTGAATTATGGAAAGATTTCTACTCAAGGTCAAGCTGGATATTTTATTCAGTGAGATTCAGGTAAGATAAAGGAAGGAGAATGTATATAATGAAGAAGAAATAGTTCAATATTGAAAATGTCTTTCCACAAAGCAGTAGTAATTGGGAAATGAAGTTAAAATAAAAGATACCCTCAACAATAGCATCAAATGCATCAGGTACTTAGGAATAAATCTAAAAAAAAGTTGTACAAGATCCATGCACAGATAGTTCTACTAAATATTTCTGAGAGAAATTAAAAGAAAACATCATATATGGAGAAATACATATTCCTGATTTTGAAGACTCAATATAGCACTATGTGAATTCTACCATATTAGAGCTATAGCTTTAGTGCAACCTCAGTTAAATTTTTACTGATTTTTTATGGTAGAAATTGACAAGATGATTCCAAAATATGTTTATCAAAGACACAAACAGCCAAGACAATGTTGATGAAAACCAGAGTTGGATAATTAACACTACCACATATTAAGATTTTAATATAAAGATACAATAATTAAGAAGTAAACTGCAAATATAACAGTAGAACTGAATATAGAATCTGTAAATAGACCCCACATACACATTTAAACTTCGCCTGGATAATCATAAGAAAAAACAAATTCTTGAATGCCTATGTCTCATTATACACAGAAATTAAATCCAGATGGATCACAGACCTAAGGTACAAGGTAAAACAATAAAGTTTTAAGAAAGTAAACAAAAGAGAATATTTTCATGAAATTAAAGCGCAGTTTTTCTAGGCATGACACTAACACAAAACTCACCATAAAGATAAGATTAAGGGTGCCTGAGTGGCTCAGTTCAGTTAAATATCTGCCTTCAGCTCAGGTCATGATCCCAGGGCCCTGGGATCGAGTCCTGCATCAGCCTCCCTGCTTTACATGGCATCTACTTCTCCCTATGCCCCTCTCCCCACCCATTCTCTCTCTCTTTCTCTCTCTCAAATAAATAAATAAAATCTTTAAAGAAGTATAAATAAGTATTCAGTAAAAAAAAAGATAGGATCAATAGGCTGTACTACATTAAAGTTAAGAATTTCAGTTTACTAAGTAGTACCATTCAGAAAGTGAAAAGGTAAGCCCATGTGAAAAGATATTTATACAATGTATGTCCAAGAAAGACCCATAAACAGAGTTCCTAAAGAAATCCTATGAATCAGTACAAAAAAAAAATCATAAGGTATAAGAGAAAAGGAGGCCTCATCAAAGTGAATATCCAGTCAGTAAAACCACTATGTGATACCACTGCATGTATACACTCAAATTGCTAAAATAAAAACTATAGACAGTACCGAATTTTGGTGGGGATATGGAACAAAAAGAAGAACCATATACTTCCAGTAAGAGCATAAATTTGATCAACTACATTAGAAAACTGTTTGATACCATCTATAAAGTTGATCTCTGCACGCCCTGTGATCCAGCAATTCCACTCATGTTGGCCAAGACACATACAAGAATGTGCAGCACTAACCATTGAAAGGAAACTACTTGAATGTTTATTAATAGAGTTGCACATTCATACATTAGAATATTATACTTCAATAGGAAGGAACCATACATGCAGCCACATGGATGAATCACACAAATAAAATGTTGAATGAATGAAGCAGACACAAAATGATACATATCACGTAATTCCATTTGTAAGAGTTCAAAAACATTAGGGGCGCCTGGGTGGCTCAGTCATTGAGCGTCTGCCTTCAGCTCAGGTCATGATCTCCAGATCCTGGGATCGAGCCCCGCATCGGGCTCCCTGCTCAGGGGGGAGTCTGCTTCTCCCTCTCCTTAGGCCTCTCCCCCTGCTTGTGCTCTCTCTCTCTCTCAAATGAACAAATAAAATCTTTAAAGAAAAAAAAAGAGTTCAAAAACATTTAAAAGTAACATATTGGTTAGATGTTAGATTTGTGGTTATATTTTAGGTAGTATTGGGTGGGAAGGGATGTGGAGAGACTCTTATGATGTCACTTGTTTTCTACTTTTTGACCCCATTGTCTATTAATGAATGTCTTTTTGTGAACACGAATTGTTCACAAATGTGTACAATTAAAATTTGCACATACTTCTCTATGTAAGATACATTTCAATAAAAAAAATTTAGCCAATGTATTCAAAGGCATTAATTGAATATTAGGCAAGATAGAAATTCTTGCTAAGATGTGGCTCCAGTTTATTAAATGTATCCTTATTTAATGTTTGCAAGCTGTCCCCCAAACACATACCTTGTAATTGCTGTTTTGGTTTCATCACGGTTATTCATTTTGAATTTTTTACCCTTTACCAAAATATTCTTAGCTCTTTTTGACACCTGACTCAAATCTCCAAAACTAATTGTTCTTATTTTAATTCTCAAGTCTATCACCATTATTCAGGTCCTTATCTCTCCAAAACTAAACAGGCTTTTCTGATCACCTTTTCCAATTTATTCTAATTGGACACAGGATATAGACTGATTTTCCTAAATTACTTTCCTAATGATGTGGGAAACAAAGGAAGAAGGAAATGTAGATAAAATTAAATGTCCATATAACCTGCATCCCGTTGACAAATACTTGAGGCAGGCAGAACATCAGATTCCTCCAGGAAACTCCTGTCTTAATTTTAATGACTCGCTAGGGGGAAAAACAACCTTGGTTTGAAAATAGCAAAGCCTCTGGTATCCTGTGTCTTCTTTAGCATACGAAGATCCTTCTGAAACTTCCCGTCTTTTTACTTCTCCCAACCTCAAAGTATATAATGAGGTGCCCCTCACAATCCCTGGGCAACAGTAGGCAACGGCAGGCTGCAACATCTCTTTCTGCCCATGGGTCCTGTCCCTGTGCTTTAATAAAACACCCTTTCATACTGAAGATGTCTCATAAATTATTTCTTGGCCATCAGCTCTAGACCCCACAAACCTCACCTATATATTCCAAAAACTACATCATTTCATGCCCAATGTGGGGCCTTCATGTCTTTTCATCTGTACTCTGAACTTGTGCAAACTTGGTAACTACTCCATTTACTCATTCCAGGGACTTTTCAAGGAGTACAGTCTTATTGGAACAATTTCGTGCCAATGGCTCAGGCTGCAATATTCTAGCCCATGGTTACTCTACAATGAGGAGAAAGCCTGCCTTTGGCTGGAAATTAGTACCTGGTTGGAATGGTAATAAGACTCAGAAACTTAATGCTCTCTCTTTATTCCTGTCCTTATACAAAGTTGTCTGTCCTTGGCATGGATCAACCACCTAAGTCACTGGATGGCTGCCAATCTTAAGATTCCTGTGTGAGGTTTCCTCTTGATTGATCTAATGTGATCTCCCCCACATCCCTGGTCTAGCTGTTTCTGGCTGTGGGACCAGCTGAAACCAGTACCTAACTGAATTAAAACCCAACCAGGGACTGTTTCCTAAGGAAGTCAGTTGTAAAGACTACATGTGCTGGAATGTCCCTTAAATCATGATGGATTTCTATCTTGACTGCTTCTCTCAATGTCCTCTACTAACTACTTAAGTTACAACACTGGGTACTTTCCTCTTGTAAAACTTCTCTAGTGTATTCCAAAGGTTAAAAATGGTGGGTTCTATGTGGCTTTCAAGTCAAACCAAGCTGTATGTGTCCTTCATGGTGGGGCCTTCAGGGCAAGGCAAGCCAAGGCTCAGTGTGGCCTTCACAAAAGGGCCTTTAGCAGGGCAAGCCAAGGTTCAGTGTGACCTTCATGGCAGGACCTTCAAGGCAAGCCACGGCACATGTGATTTTCACAGCAAGGTAATACTTGGTCCATAAGACAGCACCTATTGTAATCTAGAATGTGATGGGGAAGTGGGAGGGGGAAGGCCTCCTTCCTATAGGGTCCTTATGGCAGGCACTGATCATAGCAATTTCTTTCAAGGGATGCCTCAGGTTGCTTTGACATCAGGAATCTCTGACATATCCTGAGTGTGGGTCACCACCTGGGAGTCCAGGGGGATTCTATTGGTAATGGACCTTCTTTCTTCAGTCCCCAAGGACTCTTCTTTGGGATGCCTCTTGAACCCACTCGAAACAATTAGGATTGCAAAATTTAAGAAAGGTACTGCATGGCCTCAGTTAGATCTATCAGTCACATCTCTTCTACAAGAAACAGGCTAAATAGATGGAGGTATCCTAGTTTGATCTCAGACTTTCAGGGCAAAAATCAGGCCCCAGATCTAAGGGCCTCTTGAAGAACATGTTTGGTCATAACCAGGCCAGTAAACTCCCTCCTGATGTATTGGAATGTAATTATCTAAATAGGCCTTCTCTGAATAAACCCAAGTTACTGGAGGAAACACAGGCCATCCCTAGCAAAGTGGACTCTGACTCTCTCTCTCTCAACTGGTCCACCTAAAAGGCCAGGTTACTCTTGTGGTATATGAGAGCTTCTCCCTCATTCATTTCCTGGATTAATGGCTATAATTGGAACCAACTGTCCCTGGTTAGTATCCCTCAGGATGGGGACTTTAAGAAATATTCCCAAGCAGCTGCTGAAACTCCATTTGTCTGGGGGAAATTCTTCTCTGGCCTGACATGGACTGCCTATTCCCCCTTGTTGGCAGGAAAATATGGCATCTGATCCTCTGTTGGAGCTGATGAGCTCTAGAACTGGGAACCCTTTCTGTGCTCTCAGGTAGCACTTTATCTCTTCTGCCTTCCTGTCCCCCTCCTCCTGTTTCTGCCCCACCTTGGGTGCAGCCTGCATAACTGGCTTCTGTATCATCCTCAGTGCCTCCAGTACCAGTGGCTCCTCCTCCTCCCCTCACTATCAAGGGACGAAGAGGAGCACACCCTGGACTTAACACCTCCCACTTCAGATTTCCCCACCAGTGTCCCAGGTAAAAATGACAATGGGGAACAAACTGAATTTTAAAAGTGGATTCAGGTGAAACATAGTTTGGTATTTAAACTAGTTTAAGTTTGTTGGTTTAATTAATATAGACCTGTCTTTAGAATTATCAGCATTAAATATGAAACTTTTATTCTACCAAGATTTACAGAAGGTCAAATAAGCTCATGTTATATCTGTTTTCATGGGTAATTGTTAAGATAACTTTCAGATAACTTTCAAAGTCTTTGGTAAACTGAAACTTGAAAGTTTTGCTTGGAAGATAAATAGGACTGAATTTGTTGGACATCTAAGTCTTTTCCAAATGGGATAAAGTGCTAAAGCATTGAATACTGGGTGTAAATTTGTGCTTTTGACTTCTTATTGCAACAAAACTAAGGATGTTTGAATTTTGGTATACCTGTTTTATGCTTAATAGTTTCATAAATTTGCCATCTAAAGAATTCTGGTGTGACAGTCCACAATCAGTTACTACTTAGCTTTCACTGGAGACTAAGGTTTCTAAGAGTGCAAAATTCTGCTAAGTGTAATTAAGACTGATGCAAATAAGGGATTCAACTTTGTATGTAGAAAGGCAGGAGATATGTAAGAAAGATGCAAGGAATAGGAATGCATTTTTGTTCAAAGTAATAGGAAGCAATTTTGTCCTAAATGAGGCTGGTTGTTTGGAAAGAAATGGCTTGAGACAAAAATGTGAACACAAAGGAAAGTTGTAGGTTTGTTGTAGGGAAACCTTTGGAAGGCATTTTAGTTGTGGTCAAGACGGACTAAGATTGAAATGAATGGATTTTAAAAGTATTGGGCACAGGATTGAAAGTCTGCTTTCTCTCAGTTAAAAAGACAAGGTTTTCTTGAGTTATTGGTCTGCTCTTGATAAAATATAAACAAAGATTTTTTTCTCTTTTGTCTGTCCAGAAAATGAATTTCTAAGTTTTTTCTTCATCAAGTCTTTGATTACTTGGTTAAAAGTTCTCAGTATTAAAGGAGTTAAGTATTGCTAACAACTATATAACCTACATGTTTGCCTTTTGAATCTCTTATTGTCACCTTAGTTAAATAAAAAATAATCTTTGTAATGGTTTATAATCCTATTTAGGCATGTGCTTAAAAACTTTCTAAGGTTTTAACAAACTTCCCAAGATTCAAATTGTAAATAAAGTCTCTTTGATTCATTGGGCCTTTTTATTTGGTATGTTAAGCTACTCTGGAAGAACTGTTAAACAAATAATAAGCCTATGTTGTATTGTTTGGGTAAATGCTAAAACTGTTCTAGAGATGATATGCAGTCCTAAAGTTTTAATATGTTCTGATATAAGACCATTACTTAATATTCTGATTATTGAAGTGTTATGTGTCACAGAAATAACTAGATTTCCTTGGCAACTGTATTGTAACCTCTCAAAAGATCTTTAACCATGTCCATTTTTTAGTTTTTCATTTATAGTTATTGTTCTTATTCTCATGAAGAACATGTTTCATCTTCAAGAGGACTCATAAAAAGGACTTTTAGGACAAATACAGGTATTTAATACCTTTAAGATCGAAACTGAAATTGGTAAGAATTTCCAGAACTAACTAAACTGAGGATAATTATAGTTTATGACTCTTGTTTGAAACATTGTTCTTTCTTTAATATTTGCTCTTCCTGTCTAAGGAAACTTTTTCTTAAGACATCAGTGAAAAAAAAAGAAAAAGAAAAAAGAAAAAAAAAGACATCAGTGAAACACAGAAATGAAGTATTCCTCTGTGAACAGATTAAAGCATTCAACTCTTCTCTCTACTTCAATCCTCTGAAATTCAAAAGATCTCAGTAAGTATTCTTTCTTCCATGGCATTTACAGTCACTTGTATACGTTCAGTTAGAATGTGTTTTCCTTGTAACAGGACACCATTGAAAACATTGGCTATTTTACCAAGACTTTGACTGGAATGTCATATTTGAGACTTGCATAGACTTATATATGACAATACAGCCTTAAGGAACTAAGGATGACTCTATGAAACATGGAGCCAACAAAGCCCCTTGGAAATGCTGGCCTGATACCTTGCTTAGAGTTCCGAGCAGCCTCACAAAGTGAGTAAAGAATGTCACTTCCTGGAAGTTGCAGGAACCTCAGGATACTTTGGAGATCTCAAGAAGAGGAATCTGCCCAAATCTACAGGTATTGCAAGCATGTCTGATGGCAAGCACTTGGCATGGCTTCTGGCCTGGAGAGGCTGCTAAAATTTCAACCTATAGTTCCTTATAAAAAGTTCTAGCAAAGCAAATTCTAAAAGATCTATAATCAATCACTGTTCCTACTGAGCTTATGTAAATCATAAGGCCAAGTTTGTTAAAATTGGACTTGCTTTACAAATGAATTAGTCCTGATTTGGCTATCTCTGATTAAAAATGAGGGTTATTATACAGAGAAAATGCTTCAATAACACATTTTTGTAGATATTAAATTCTAAGCATTGAGACTCAAGAAAACTGGATTACTGGATTATTCTTTTACTGGTGGGTCTTCTCTGAATGAGGATTGCCCCAAAACAACCAACACTTATTGGTTATTATCCCTTTTAAGATACTATATGGAACTTCTTTTCTCACCGGAGACCTACCAATTGATGGAGACTATAGTCTCTGTTAAATTATTCACTTGAGGCTGGTTAATTCATAAATTTCTAAATGAATATGCAAACCATATCCTCCCTAAACCTGATCTGACAGTTACTAACAATCCACCCCATATAAACCCTGGACATAGGGATTATTTAAAGGATTGGAAGTCTAATACAGCAAGGGATTTAACTTCAAAATGGAAGGGCCCCTACTGGGTTATAGTATGTACTCCCACTATAGTAAGATTAGAGGGGCACTCATCATGGGCTCATACAGCTAGAATAAAACCTATAACTCCCTCATAGGAAATCAATGAGCAAACTAACATGCCTTCTTATTCCTGAAAACCAGTGGAAGACCTCAAATTTCTCTTCAAACAATAATAAAAGTCTGGAGAAATTTTTAGTTAACTACCAAAGTTCTTTTTATTCAGGCTTCTCTATCTTATTATAATAACCTTCTTTTGTCTTTTTCTGGTGTCTCCCTGCCTGGTGCCAAGAGTCCTCCACTGCCATATCTTCCAGCTGACAGATGATCCTTTCTACTCAAGAAGGTTCGTATCTGTTGTCTACCTTGGATTGGCTGCCTCTGCCTTTGGTAACTCTTGTATATAAATTCCCCAAATAACCAATGTTGACTCCTAGGTAGAGACATCTCTACACCCTATTCAGCAGGGAGAAGTTATAGAAGATGAGACTTCCACCCTCAGCAACCTTAACGACTTTAAGGGTCAAAATTATTCAGGAGATATGATATGGGAAACAAAGGCAGAAGGAAATGTAGATACAATTAAATGTCCATATAACTTCATCCCATTGACAAATACTTGAGGCAGGCAGAATATCAGGTTCCTCCAGGAAGCTCCCAACTGTCTTAATGTTAATGCTTTGCTAGAGAGAAAAATAACCTTGTTTTGAAAATACCAAGGCTTCTCGTATCCTGTGTCTTCTTTAGCATATGAAGATCCTTTTGAAACTTCCTTTCTCTTTACTTCCTCCAACCCCAAAATATATAATCAGTTGCCCCTCACAACCCCTGGCAGCAGCAGGCAGCAGCAGTTCTTTCTGCCCATGGGTCCTGTCCCTGTGCTTTAATAAAACCACCATTTTGCACTGAAGACATCTGAGGTATTCTTTCTTGGCCTTCTGGGACACCCGAGTGGCTCAGCTAGTTAAGCAACTGCCTTCAGCTCAGGTCATGATCCTGGAGTCCCAGGATCAAGTCCTGCATTGGGTTTCCTGCTCAGTGGGGAGTTTGCTTCTCCCTCTGACTTCTCCCTTCTTGTGCTCTCTTTCTCATTCTCCCTCTCTCTCTCTCTCAAATAAATAAATAAGATCTTAAAAAAAAAAAGAATTCTCTTGGCCATCAACTCTGGACTCCACCAAACCTCACCTATATATTCCAAAAACTACATCACTAATTTCCTAACACTCTTTCCCAAATAAAAAACTATTTTTCAACTGCACTCTGATTTAAGTTTGAACTATTCAGTCTTACTTTCAAGGCTTTCTGTGATCCTGCAGCATCATATCTTTCCCATTTTTAAGTGAACACACAATGTAGGTAATCTAGATTACTATCTGTTTTCTAATAATAAATTGTTTCTTCCTTCTGTGGCATTGCAAATATCATCCCCGCCCCCACCCCGCATAATGTTCTGAACCACCAACTCCATTGGTGACTAAAAGTCACTCACATAAATATTTTGAGGATCTACAATGTTTGGACAAAACCAAAAGATGAAGAAAATTAAAAACCTCCCTTCAAGAAGTTATCATGGGAATATGGGAAGCCCAGAGATATCTGGATTTGGAAAATCCTTAGTTTTTGAAGTTCTACACAAGGCAAGTTGTATTCTTCAGTGTCACTGGTTGTGGGCTTTTGCCATGTGCTCCTATCTTATTGGTTCCTCTTCATAGATATCCTTTAACAAGGCCTAATATAATTTTATTTTAGTCACTTTGGTCATTAACAGTTTTTTAATAGGGGAAATATTACAATTGTTTTACAATTTGTATGTTAATTGTTTCCTCTCAATCCAAGTAGAGGACAACATCAGTTCAGAATTTTTATGCAGCATTTCTCCATCTAAATTATGGCTGAAAAATATATGCTTATTTATTTTTCATTTTGGGTTGGTACAGTATAATTTACTGATGGTACAAGGTAGGGGTCCCCAATCTTCTCTTCTTCAGGGGGTCTGGGATAAGAACTGTGTAGAGGTCAAGAGTTTCTCAGTGTATTGGGGGATGAGCTGGGGCAAGGACTCCTCAGCAACTAAGGGCCTCTCTCTTCTTCTTGCTCTCTCTGGGGCTCATGGTTCAAGGGGCTCGTATTCCTTGGAGGCCATCTGGACCATAAGGTCCACCACCTGGTTGATGTAGCCAAATTCAGTGTCACACTGAGTAATGAGCTTGACAAAGTGGTCATTGAGAGCAATGCAAGCCCCAGCATCAAAGGTGGGAGAATGGGTATTACTGTTAAAGTTGTAGATAACCTGATCCTCAGTGTAGCCCAACATTCCCCTGAGGGAGTCTTGTGATGCCTGCTTTACCCCTTTCTTGATGTCATCATATTTGACAGCTTTCTCCAGGTGAGTAAGGAACAGGTGGGGCTAAGAAGGGAGAGATAGATAAGGGGCCATGGGATCAAGCTCAGAATACTAACAAATGTGGAAGATGAAAGGAAACCAGAGATAAGGGAACAAACCTGACCATCCTGTCCCAGGTGTCAGAGGTGGGGTCTTGTTATAACAGCTACTTGTGACCAAGAAAATTAACAGACCCTGAAAAGGAAGAAGCCAGAGAAAGGTGTCATCACTAGCTCTTGCTATATGGTGATATCAATAGAGATGTTAAAAGGATTTGAGTTCCCTGGTTATCTTTCTAGAAAAGACCATACCTAAAAGCTCTCAGTGGCAACACTATTGGGACCCCTCCCCTGAGAGCTTTTTACGTATCCTCACTTAATAAACTTCTATAGCATTATCACTCTCCTTTGTGAGATTCATTCTTGGACTCCATGAGACAAGAACCTCACTGTCCCACATCACACATGGCAGGTTAGAGCCACAACTGACACTTTGGGAGTGGGGACATGGAAGGCCGTGCCAGTGAGCTTCCTTCCCATTCAGCTCAGAGATGATCTTGGTCCTGGCAGGACCAATAGAAGCAGAGATGATGTTTTGGGCAGCCCTTTGGCCATCATACCACAGCTTCTCAGAGGGACCATCTGGGGTTTTCTGGGGATCATCCACGGGACCTTTCCATGGCAGCGATGGCATAGGCTATGATCCTGAGTCCCTCCAGGATGTCAGAGTTGTCATGGATGACCTTGGCCAAAGAGGCTAAGATGTTGGTGGTGCAGGAGACATTGCTGATAATCTTCAGGGAGTTGTCATACTTCTCATGGTTTATGCCCATCACAAACACGGGAGTATCAGCAGAAGAGACAGAGATGATGACCCTCTTGGCCCTACCCTTCAAGTGAGAGCCATAGCCCTCTCCATGGTGGTGAAGACCCCAGTGGACTCCACAGCATACTCAGCATCACCCCATTTGATATTGGCAGGATCTCATTCCTAGAAGGTAAAAATGGGCTTTCCATTGATGACAAATTTCCTGTTCTCAGCCTTGACGGTGCTGTTGAATTTGCCATGGGTGGAATCATATCAGAACAGGTAGACCACACAGTTGAAGTCAGTGAAATGATCACTGATGGTGACAGTATCCATTTTGCCAGAGTTGAAAGCAACCCTGATGACCAGAAGAACAATTCAGCCAAATCCATTTACTCTGACCTTCACATCATGTCTTGGGATGCAGCTGGCATTAGACTGGAAGATGCAGCTTTCTGTCAAGTGGGGAGGAGCAGAGAGCCAATATATGCTTTTTAAAATCTATGGAAACCACTTGGGGCAAAGACCAGCAGTCAAATTAACATACAAACTCAGTGTCTCTTGTGTTCCTGTTAGGCTTTTAGGAATGTTTATCTCATATGAGAATGTGGTTAGAATTAAGCATAATGAATGCATATTTTACATACAATGTCAGAATCCCTTAAAAATATCCTGGGATTTGACAATAATGCAATTTATTTTATGTAAGAACCATTTTTAGCGAGACAGCCATTATACCTAATCTGAGAAAACAGTGCTATAAGAGAAAGTACAAATGAATTTGTAAGTAAATGTGGAGATGAAAACGATTATGACTAGAAGAAATAGATCTGAGTTCACAGAGAAGATTGCATTTGATCTGAGCTTTCAAAGGTGAATAGAATGCAAGTGGGAAGAAGAGAAGCAACAATTATAACCTGAGGGGACACCATAAGAAGAAGCAAAGACATCTGAAAGTGATGGAGATAAGGAAGAGACAGGTAGATCTGAGAGTGTTGAGTCTAGCAGATGATTCAATACAGTGTATGTGGGAGGATTATGAGCATGAGCTCCCTGAAAATTTCTACAGTTAAGGGATAAGCAGAGGAAGAGAAGGCAGGAAAGGGAACAAAGAAAGACTATTATCAGAGAAGTTAGAGCAAACTAAGTTATTTGGTATCATCTACATTGAAAGAAGAAAGCCTATGAGGAGGGGCTAGTCAATAGAGTCAAATGCTATGGAATGCAATAGCAGACTGAACAAAGAATTATCAGCTTGATTGGGCAGTTAGTACTATTATTAGATGTTTGCCAGAATGTTAGTTTGAGGGGGAATGGGCCAGTATGCAATAGAATGGGGACCAAATGAGAGAATGTAAAGAAGTAAGGATTCAGCTCAAAAAATTTTGTCTCTATCATAAACTGAGAATGATTATTCTTTCTCACTGGACTTCCTTAATCATTAGTTTGTATCACTTATTGATATTTTTTAAGAAATATTTTATTTAATAAATCTTTAAAAATATATTTTATTTATATATTTGAGAGAGAGAGAGCACAAGCAGGGGGAGTGGCAGGAAGAGAGAGAAGGAAAAGCAGGCTCCCCTCTGAGGTAGATGCACTCAGGGTTCAATCCCAGGACCCTAGATCATGACCTGAGCTGAAGGCAGATGCTTAACCAACTGAGCCACCCAGGAGCCCCTAATTGATACTTTCAATGACATCGTAAGACTTGTGGATATTTGTTTACACATTTTATCTATTGTAATTGGTACCTATTTTTATAAACTTCATATCATAAAAAGAGTACTTACATAGTATGCTCAATGATTAACTTTTAAGTAGTGCATCATTAGGTAACAGTCCAACCATTTCATAGTTAGGTAAGAAATCTATATTGACCACTCTAATCTTTTTTGCTCTACTGAACTACAGTTTTGATTGTCTATAGTCACACCTCAGAGATGTTTACACTGTACTATTGTATATTAAGTGTGCAGTACCATCATGTCTAAAAAACAATGTACATCCCTTAGTTAAAATACTTTATTGATAAAAAGTGCTAACCATCACTTGAACTTTTGGGGAATCTGAATCTTTTTTGGTGGAGGGTCTTGCCTAGACGTTGATGGCTGCTGATTGATCAGGGTGGTGCTTGCTGAAGGTTAGGGCAGCTGTGGCAATTTCTCAAAATAAGTTGACAAGAAGTTTGCCACATTGATGGACTCTTCCTTTCATGAGTGATTTCTCAGTAGCAAGTGAAGGTATTTGATAGCATTTTACCCACAGTAGAACTTTTTTCATAATTGGAGTCGATCCTCTCAAACCCTGCCACTGCTTTATCAACTAAGTTTACCTAATATTCTAAGTCCTTTGTTGTCATTTTAACAATTTTCATAGCATTTCCACCAGGAGTAGTTTCCATCTCAAGAAACCACTTTCTTTGCTCATCCATAAGAATCAACTCTTCATCCATTCAAGTTTGATCCTGAGATTGCCTCTGTTCAGTCACATCTTCAGGCTTCACATTTAATTCTAGTTCTCTTGTTATATCCATCACATGTGCAGTTACTTCCTCCACTTCCTCCTCCTCTTAAGCCCCTCACAGTCATCTATGAGAGTTGGAATCAACTTCTTCCAAACTCCTGTTTCTGTTGATATTTTCTTCTTTCCCCCTGAATCACAAATGTTCTTATTGGTGAATTCTTTCCAGAGAGTTTTCAATTTATTTGCCCAGATCCATCAGAGCATTCACTATCATGGCAGCTATAGCCTTATGAAATTATTTTTTTAAATCATAAGACTTGAAAGTCTTGATCCATGGGTTGTAGGATGGATGTTGTGTTAGCAGGCATGAAAACAACATTAATTTCATTGTCCATCTCTATCAGAGCTCTTGGCTGACCAGGAGCATCGTCAAGGAGCATACTGTTTTGAAAGGAACATTTCTTTCTGGAATAGTGGTTCTCAACAATGAGCATAAAACATTTAGTAAACCATGTTGTAAACAGATGTGCTGTCATATAGGCTTCCTTTTTTCATTTATAGAGCACAAGCAGAATAGATTTAGCCTAATTCTTAAGGGTCTTAGAATTTTCGGGATGGGAAATGAGCAATGGTTTCAACTTAAAGTCACCCAGATGCACCAGCCTCTAATAAGAGAGTCAGCCTGTCCTCTGAAGTTTTGGCTAGGCATTGATTTCTCCTCTCTAGCTATGAAAGTCCTAGATGGCATCTTTTTTCCAAAAAGATAGAAGGCTGTTTTATCTATATTGAAAATCTGTTGTTCAGTGTAACCAACTCCATTAATGATCTTAGCAGATCTTCTGGATAACTTGATGCAGCATCTACACCAGGATTTCCTGCTTCACCTTGCACTTGTATGTCATGGAGATGACTTCTTGTCTTCACACTTATGAACCAATCTCTACTAGCTTCAAATTTTTCATCTGTAGCTTCCTCACCTCTCTCAGCCTTCATAGAATTGAAAAGAGCTGGGGCCTTGCTCTGGATTAGGCTTTGGCTTAAGAACATGTTGCAACTGGTATGATCTTCTCTCCACACCACTGAAACTTTCTCCATATCAGTGGTAAGGTTGTTTTGCTTTCTTAACATTTGTGTGTTTACCAGAGTAGCATTTTTAATTTCCTTCAAGAACTTTGCCTTTGCATTCACAACTTGGCTAATGATTTGGTTTGAAAGACCTAGCTTTTTGCCTAGCTCAGCTTTTGACATGCCTTCCTCACTAAACTTCACCATTTCTAGCTTTTGATTTGAATTGAGAGATGTGTGACTTTTCCTTTCACATGAACACTTAGAGGTAGTTGTAGGGTTATTAATTGGCCTAACTTCAATATTATTGTGTCTCAGGGAATAGAGAGGCCTGAGGAGAGGGAGAGAAACAAGGGACAACAGATTGGTGGAGCAGTCACAACACATAACACATTTATCTATTAAGCTTGCCATCTTATATGGATGTGGTTTGTGGTCCCCCCAAACAATTATAATAATAGTATTAAAAATTACTGATCAGAGATCACCATAACAACTATAATAATGAAAAAAGTTTGAAATATTGCTAGATTTATTAAAATATGACACCAAGACATGAATTGAGAAGTGCTATTGGAAAAATGGTGCCAACAGATTTGCTTAACACAGGGTTACCCAAACCTTCAGTTTGTAAAAAAACACAATATCTGCAAAGTACAATAAAGCAAAGTACAATAAGACAAGAAAAACCTATGTGTATCCATCATTCTTTTCTCTTTTTTTAAGATTTTTTAAAAAGATTTTATTTATTTACATGAGAGAGAGAGAGAGAGAGAACACGAGAGGGGGGAAGGGCAGGAGGCTGGAGAAGCAGACTCCCTGCTGAGCAGGGAGCCCGATTTGGGACTCAATCCTGGGACTCCAGGATCATGACCTAAGCTAAAAGCAGTTGCTTAACCAACTGAGCCACCCAGGTGCCCCTCCATCATCTTTTTCAACTACTCCCATTTTTTTAGTTTGAAGAGTCTTGAAGAAGTGTGTGAATATTACATTTTTTTTTAATTACCCCTTGAGTCTGGTAGATCCTCAAGACGTTGACTGTTCTACTCATGTCAAGGCTCCCTTCCCAGCACCCTGAGCTTACCTCTCCAAAACCAAATGATACCAACAAAACCAAACCAAGCTAAGCCAAATCCAAAAAATCAAGTCTTATTATATGCAAATGAAATTGAACTAAACTCAAACATAACATGTCTCATAGCCCTGAATTCCTCTACTTACATTGGTGAACTGTTTGTGGACATTATTCCTATTCCCATATCTTTGAATGTGAATGTGAACTTTTGAATACCAATTTGAAAATTTTCTTCGGGAATGCTTTTCTGTATTTTTGGAAACAACCCTGGGTGTTTATCCACAGCAACTCAAGGGAGACTACTTAGAGTGGTTACCTAGAAACCTGGTGAATGTATTAGTAGAGATTTCTAGAGTTTAACTCTAAACATCTATGTTAAACAGTCTTAGCAATTTAATGGTAAAGAAAATTCTGAAGGAGTTATTTCCCTAGCAAAACTTCTGAGATATTTTTAGAATACTAGACGAATACCCACAATCCCTGATGGGGTTGTTTTTTTATTTTTTATTTTTTTTATTTTTTCAAAAGTAGAAATAAAAAAGGTGGAATAGATGGATTAGGTAAAAGTTGAAACTGAACATTTAGGGCACCTCAACTAGCACCAAATCAATTATATCACTTTTTTTTAATCCTTCACCTAAAAACCATCTGGGGCTGACATATAGACTCAGCCTCTAAGCACTGTCAAGAAGGAATTGTCCAGATTGTCAAGAACACATGCCTTATACCATTTGTTCAACACTTGTATAGAGAAGGCAACTTCTACAACAATAGGTAAAATTATATAGTGTTCAGGAAGTGCGTAAGTATGAATAGCTCTAGGATAATGTAAATGTTTATAGAACACAGTCAGCAGTTAGAGATTTCACACCTTCTTCCACCAAACACCTAATTTATTTTTTTCTTAAAAATTTTTTTTATATTACATTTTCAATGTCAGAACATTTTCAGGGGAAAGAATATATTTTGGTCTTTTTTCAGATTTCAATAATCTTATATGTTTCTAGTTGTTTCTCTTTCATCCATCACAGATCTTTAGAAATGCAAAATCATTAGAGATCTTTTCTTTCTTTATTACATAGGGAGGGGGAGGGGTAAGGAGGGAATCCACAATGATTTTAGATTATAGAAATTGTATTTTGGTTATTAGTAATTAGAGTCTTGTAGCTCAATTTAATTCATGTATTTTGGGTGCCTCAGAGTTTCATTCATTTGACTAATCACCGTAGATGGGCTAACTAAGCATGAAGACTATAGCTTCAATCTTCATAAAATTTACCAGCTAGTAAGATATGATAGATGATTGGTCATCCATGCATTCTAATCTAAAGGAAAGTTCTCAAAAATGGAGAAGATTCTAGGGGAAAAATAAGACTTAAATTTCCAGGGTGTTTTTCCCCTCTCCTCTCTTATATGATTCAAATATGGACTCAAAAGTTTGTACTCATTCATAAGATCTGTAATCATCTAAGGACGTTCATTAACCATTATGATGTTAATTCTATGCTATCTTTTGTTCTTTAGCATATTGTACCTCTACCCAAATATTTTTCAAAATTCTCAGTCACTCTTGTCCACACTGCATTTCTGAGGCCTAATTATTTTCTTGACTCATTTGAGATCTGTTGAGGCAATGAACAGAGGGATATCCTATATGTTAAGTCAATGTCTTCATGGAGTTAATTATAAAGTAGCCTGTTCTAAAGATGCCCCGAGTAATGTGTCAGGGCAATTTTATTTTGTTCTCATCTTAATGCAATCTTTCAAAACCAAAATACTTCATTTGAGAGGAAGGCAATTGCAAAGGTAGATCTTTGACTTAGCTACTCATACGTACGTGGTATTATTACTTGGGATAATACAGATGGTCATTTTAATGTGCATTTACCAGTCATTAACACACTTTACAGAGGATAAGTCTTGGGATGTTAGAGAGATGACTTGCAAATGCCATTGCTGTTTTGCCATGTGATAACATATGATTGTCACTACATAGGTAAACAAGCTCGCAGGCACATTGAACAGATAACTAAAGCCATCGCAAGCCCAAATCTGAAAAAGAATCAGCAATGATTTTGAGTTCCTTCATATTTAGAATAGATGATTTATTTACCTCTTTTTATATATTATTTTGAATGTTATTTATTCACTCATAGAAAATGCCATAAACAGCTGGTCCATATTTTCCTTTTGGATGATTTCCTTCAGTAACTGTGGAGAAGAGTTGGTATGAAATTAGAGTCCTTCTTTGTTCTGTGGAAAATCATGTACTCAATGATTATGATGCTCCAAACTTGGATCAACAAACATGTAATCGTGGACTTTGGAGAGATGCTGCTGTAAAAGCCAACTCACTTCTTTTCTTCTTCTCATTGCAAAAGCTTGTTTGGAATTTGTTTGTTTGGAACCTCTTTTTGTTTTTCTGCAGTGTTCCATTAAAATAGTCAGTGACTTTCTTTCTTTCTTCTCTCTCTCTCTCTCTCTTTCTTTCTTCTTTTTCTGAAGCTAATTAATGTTGTGATCATTAAACCATTAAATTGAAGGCAAGTATACTTAAAAATTTCTCCATTTAAAATGTTTGATTATACATAAGTGACAGAAGAGTATAAAACATATATTAAAGAGCAAGAATAAGGGCGCCTGGGTGGCTCAGTGGGTTAAAGCCTCTGCCTTTCACTCAGGTCATGATCTCAGGGTCCTGGGATCGAGGCCCGCATCGGGCTCCCTGGTTGGTGGGGAGCCTGCCTCCTCCTCTCTCTCTCTGCCTGCTTGTGATCTCTATCTGTCAAATAAATAAATAAAATCTTAAAAAAAAAAGAGCAAGAATAAAATATTCAGCAATATTAACTTTCATCTTAAACTAGTGATAGATGGAACACTTGGCACTCTTCAGAAGTCCTGCAGGCTTTTTTGACCATGGGCAGTTTGGGCTTCTGAGCCTGGCTGAGAAACATAGAGTGTGGCCTGCTGAAGATTGGAAAAAGAGCTTGAGGTCAGAGGTCGACACAGTGAGGGAGTTTGCTCTTTAAGAGGTTATCTGTGGATCTGCAAAGCCGAAGTATAATTGGGTTTTGTGATGTGATTTTAGTGTGTAATTGTATATGATCTTAGATAGTTTCAAAGACAAGCTTGGAAGATTTTTCTAGCCTGTTTGTGATAGCAATTTTAGGGATCGTGTGCAATCTTGGATGGACAATTCAGAATGATCAAAAATAGCCATCAGAAGTGATACAGCAAATACTTGAATCATTTTAATTATAATCAGCACATTGATCTTAATGTAACATTTTCTTTCTTTTTAGGACATTGCATTGGCTATGAAAATAAAAATATTTAGTTTTCATGATGGGTAGCAGCATAGACAATTTTATATCATCATCATAGTTCTCGGTGTTTCAGAGTTTGAACTTTATTGAGGATTACTGAATCATTACAAAGAAAGAAAAAAGAGCACTGCACTTGAATATCTAGGAATTTTTTGCCACTAAATTTGTCAAGTTTCTGGTTCCTCAATATTCTAAACATGGGAAATAAACATTTCCTTATTGTTTTAGTTGTTTAGGGCTGCCTTGATTAAGCTGTCACTGCTGTCAGTTATGTTCTTATAAGCCTGGTTGGATCTATTTCATGTTAGGAAAAAGCTCAGATAAATCCGGGAAAGCTTAATGTTTATCCAATGTGAAAATAATTACTCAAAAGTGTTATTCTTAATCCAGATAATTAGAGTGAGGAAGGCAAGATCAGTGTCATTGTGAATTATGCCCCGGCAATTGACTCTTGGTCCTTGTAAGTTTCAGGTGAAGATGTGAATGGATAAAGGTTAGATTAAACATAATCCAAAGTAGCTGCAACCTTAATCTGTTATGATACAAGGATGATCACTTAAAAAGAGCTGGATTGTGGGATTGTTTCTGGTTGGATAAGATGCCGCTCGACTGGGACTAGTCTGAAAACATGCTTAGCACCATGTCACTGCAGCTGGGAGCACTTGTGCACGACTGCAGCCTGCCACAACTGACAGGCACTCCTGGGCTCAGACTGCACATTGGCGAATCCTCCCTTCACAGGGTCTGGGCTTCCCATTAACATGCCTTTCAGTGGTCTGCATGGAACAAGTGTTTCCTGTGACCTTTGTGGCATCTCTTCTTGGTTGTCATAAGCATGGATTGGAAAGTTGCTAACACTCTGCTATAAAGTATGCAGCCATTTACTAATTTCTACAATTAGAGGGCATATTTGTAATTGACCTTATTTTTGCTCTGTTTCAAGATAAAAACTCTTTTGGAAGTATGACTCTTTGAAGGTAATTCACAACATTTGTAGAACTAGTTATCTATCAAGTATTTTGAAAATAAAGTTAAGGTTTTCTAAATATTTCTGGGGAATTAATTTTTTTTGAAGTACTGGCAATGAGATCCAAAAGCCTTTAAAAGGCATGATGCAAAATCCAGCAATTTTTTAATTGAAAGGAAAAAAAGTACTTGGAGTTTCATCTGTTTTTCTCAATAAATCTCAGAAATCTAATATACTTAATTTCTGAGTGGCTAAGTTGGTTTGCTTTCATACAGAAAATGGAATAAAAAATATTATTATGTGAACTCTTATTGCCTAAATTGAAATGCATTCTGTTTTATGACAAATTAATTTTAAATAGTGTTTGAACATTTAATGATTTATAATGGTTGTTTATTCCTCTCCCCAGTAAAATTGTGTTGTGCCACATTTATTGTTGCTAAATAGTTAAGAAAATAACTAATGCAATGTAAAAGATAATAATGTGAAATTTGGGGGCGCCTGGGTGGTTCAGTCGGTTAAGCATCTGCCTTGCATTCAGGTCATGATCTCGGGGTCCTGGGATAGAGCCCCACATTGGGCTCCTTGCTCAGGAGGGAGTCTGCTTCTCCCTCTCTCTCCATCCCTCCTACCTGCTCCTGCTTGCTTTCTCTTTTTCTCTGAAATAAATAAATAAAATATTTTAAAAAAATAATGTGAATTTAAAAAATACATTTAACTTGAACTGGAATAAAGTTCTAAATGATTAGTTTGAATATTTTAATTAACTATTAAGGTATTTTAATAAATATCACCCTGATCTATGAATATATTTTAACCTTTATTAAAATCCAAGTTTTCATCATCTGATACATGTTATCTTTTGATGAATATGTAACATAATGTACTATAAATGTACCAGACATGTTTTCTAGCTACATTAATGACTTTCATATGTGCAAAATTTGCTTTTCAAAATTTGTTTTTCAAAGGCAACAAATATTGGTTGTGCATTTACCACCCACATTAAGGCACTTGTTCCATATTTTTACAAATTATTTAATAATTTCTGAAATTATTTCACAAATTATTGAATTTATGCAACTGATGTTTTTCCAAGGGCCTCTTATGTGCCAAACACTGGTCATGAAATGGTGACTGTAGCCCTGAACAAAAAACAAAGTCTCTGTTACAGCCTTGTGAACAGAGGGAAAATAGGATAAAAAGTAAATACACAACATGGAAAAGAGTGGCAAATGCAATGAAGAAAAAAACAGATGGTTAGGGGTTTGAAAATGGGGCATGGTTGGTCACCACTAATGTGGAAATACTAAGGATGGCTTCAAAGAGAAGGACTTGTGAAAAGACCTATAGAGTATGATAGGCTAGGTCATGTGGTGCTCTTGACTAAGAATGCACTAGCTTCCAGATAATTACTCTTTTTTTGGTAACTAGAACAATTTTCCAGGTAGATTTTCATCAGGCATTCAAACATAGTTATCATTTCAGAATTTACAGATAAGTTTTGCCAGAGTACCAGATTCTTCTCTATATTTTAAAAGGAGCTTCCTCAAAAAATTAAAAATAGAGGTACCCTATGACCTGGCAATTGCACTACTAAGTATTTATCCCAAAGATACAGATGTAGTGAAAAGAAGGGCCATATGTACCTCAAAGTTCTTTGCAACAATGTCCACAATAGCCAGAATGTGGGAAGAGCTGAGATGCCCGTCAACAGATAAATGGATAAAGAAGATGTGGTCCAAATATACAATGGAATATTACTCAGCCATCAGAAAGGATGAATACCCAACTTTTGCATCAACATGGATGGGACTGGAGGAGATTATGCTGAGTGAAATAAGACAAGCAGAGAAAGTCAATTATCATATGGTTTCGCTTACTTGTGGAACATAAGGAATAACATGGAGGACATTAGGAGAAAGAAAGGAAAAGTGAATTGGGGGAAATTGGAGAGGGAGATGAACCATGAAAGACTGTGGACTCTGAGAAATGAATTGAGGGTTTTAGAGGGGAGAGGATGGGAGAATGGGTGAGCCTGGTGGTGGGTATTAAGGAGGGCATGTATTGCATGGGGCACTGGGTGTTGTACATAAACAATGAATCTTGGAACACTGCATCAAAAACTTAAAATGCATTTTATGGTGATTAACATAACACAATAAAAAAATTTTAAAAAAGAATTATTCAGATTGAACAATCTTCAATAGCTTGTGGTTCTAAAACATTTTGTGCTTGATTTTGGAGAAACAGTTTGTCTTTATCTTCCAGATGATGATGAAAAATATATAGCTATCAGTCATCAAGAAAATGCACTTGTATTCTTGTATGAAAGAATAACGGCAAGAAAGAAGAATGCATGTTGGTGCTTATTCAATTGCGTGTGAGTGCTACAGGTCCCAGGAATTCTGTTGTCATTGTGTGTTCTACTTTCTATAGATACAAGTCTTAACACCAGGCTTTGCTTTGTGAGTGAGAGGACTTCATAGGCATGTTGGCCAGGAGATGTTGACATTTTATTCACCTGACTTGTTGTCATTAGAACTCATATTTTCTTCTTAATTTTCAAAATATTATTTCATTGTATATATCCCTAAAAGAATTTACACTTTAATTTTTGTGTTATTCATGTATATTTTAATGTAAACATACTTTTTAGATAATCACTGCAGAAAAGAATCTGCTAAGGAAGAAAAGAGAATAGACATGAAGTTACTAAGTTCCTAAACAAAAAGAGGAAGGTAAGGAATAAACTGAAAGAAGAATACTTACAGAAAGGGGAGGTTGATGTTACTAAAAACATTTATCTCTTTATAGCTTTAGAACGAGGGCTTCTAGGACCAAATCCAGTGGACTTCCTCATAGAAAGGTATAGTTACAAAGTTAAAGTCGGATGACTAAAGTTGGATGAGGATTCAGAGATCCAGAAGGGAAGAGGCAACCTTTGCCCAGGTTCATACACAGTATGAACAGAGCCAAAAGTACTCTCAGGCTAGTACATCACAGCAGTGAATGGTTTCTGACTGGTGCAGACAGTCCCGAACTTATGAACACACAGTGTTTAATGGTCAGGAAACTTCTATTTTCTCATAAGAAAAAAAAAAGTTATAATGAATAGTTAGATTCATGATAGAGCTGAACCATAATAGTCCTGAACCCCAAATTCTGAGGCCTCTGTACCATAATCATTCTTGAGCCTGAGTTGTCATAAGCCCAGAGTTCTGTTGAACCCTGCATGGTTTTCCCTGCCTCTATGCCTTGACTTTTTAACCCAAAGTCTTGAGGCTCTATGAGAAAGGGGACTGCACAGAGATGATGGCTGCTGGAAAGATCCCAAAGCAGGGCCAGCTGGGGAGACCAGTGTAGTTCTTTGGTGGTGGGAGTAGGGTGGTGGGTGGCAAGTCTTGGCTCTAGGATCACCAGCAGGAGCTCTTGAAGATATTGACTAGTGAGAATGGATCACATGGGCAGAATGACAACAATATTATTATGTATTGGATGTCAACCAATCAAATGTACTTAGGGCAGAAACAGCCCTGACGCTTGTATTGGCACCACAGTCCCTTTCCCGTCCCTTGGGATGGGGTGAAAGAGTTATCAGTCCGTGAGAGTAAATTAAAATGCAATATTGTAATTTTTAATAATTCATTTAGCAATAGTTATTTGTCCTCATGAAAAAGTTAAATCCTCCCTCACTTGCAGAAGGAGAGAAGATTCTCATTGAACCTTGTAAGTACAGGCAATAAACATTTAGATAAAACAACCACCAGGGTTGAACGTAAACACAGGAAGTTTGGCTTTGTAGAAGTCATGTAATTTAGCAGGACTTTTCACAAAGACAAAGGGAAGATGCCTCATGATCACCTCAATTGATTCAATATGTAAACAAATAAAATTATTAATACATTAGAAATAGAAAGCAAAGCAACTTCATAAATATAAAAATATCATCAACTATATTTTGTCAATTCTAAAGTGCATGTTACAATTGTTTTTATCTCAGGTATGATTAAGTAAATCATTTTACTTGAAGGTGATCTACTTTGCTCAGTCCTTTAAACTAAGAAACAAAGGATGAAAGTAGTCGTTATTAATCACCTAACTTCTGAGATTTATTGATAAGAAAATAATACAAGAATGGATATAAAAGCTGTGACTATCAGGAAGAATAAAAATCCATTATTATTATGATTGCATTTCTAGAAAAATCCTAGAGGGTCAGTTAATAAACTATTAGAACTAATAGTTCTAATTATTAGTTAGATAATAATAGTTAACTAATAATTAGTTATATACTAATGAATGTCCTTATAGGACTCATTAAGTGGCAGAATATAAAATAAATATGTAATATTAATAACCAATTACAGCTTTATTGCTTGCTTTCTAAGTAAAGAAATTATGCTTCTATTGAAATATAAAAGGATTGTTTTGACCATAGTTTTAAATATAATTTATGTTAAAGCACACAAAGCATAATTAAAGGACAAAAGATGTCTTAAAGGAACATTAGCAATATAAATGACAGACAGAAATAGAAGTCTTTTTTTTTTAAAGATTTATTTATTTATTTATTTATTTCACAGAGGGAGAGAGATCACAAGTAGGCTGAGAGGCAGGCAGAGAGAGAGGAGGAAGCAGGCTCCCTGACGAGCAGGGAGCCCGATGTGGGCCTCGATCCCAGGACCCTGAGATCATGACCTGAGCTGAAGGCAGAGGCTTTAACCCACTGAGCCACCCAGGCGCCCCATAAATAGAAATCTTAAATACAAAAAACTCTTATAAATTGAAGGTAACAGCGTTCATTGGAAAATGGCAAAAAAACCAAAAATGTCTAATAAAAAAAGAAAATGGAAAAAATATTAAGAGATAAATCACAAAAACACAGCCAACACTCATTTATGAAAAAGAGAAAGCTCCCTCTCACAGGTATTAAAATTAAAATGTCTATGAAGTACTACTTCTCATCTGTGTTAGTTATCTATTCCTGTGCAATAAATTACCCCCAAATTTAGTGGCTTGAACAAACATCTATTTTATGTTATTTTATCTTTTTAAAATTTTATTTATTTATTTGTCAGAGAGAAGGAGGCAGGCAGAGGGAGAAGCAGGCTCCCCACTGAACAAGGAGTCCCATGCAGGACTCTATTCTAGGACCTTGGGATCATGACCCCAGCCAAAGGCAGTTGTTTAAGTGACTGATCTACCCAGGCACCCCAGAAAACATCTATTACTTTATGTTTTCTGTAGGTGAAGAATCCAGGTGTAGCAGTTCGTCTAGCTCAGAATCTCTTACAAGGTTGCTGTGGAGGTGTCAGTTGGAGAGACGGGAGTCATCTTATGATACAATTAGGAGAATATCTGATCTTGATATCACTCACACGGCTATTGGCAGACCTCTCATTCTCGCTGGCTACTGGCCAGAATAGTTCCCTTGACTTACACATCTTTTCTTAGGACTACTCACAATTGGCAGCTTTCAGCAGAATAAGGAATCTGAGAAAGAGAGAGGAAGCGGGGACAGAATGGGGAGGAGAAGGGAGTATGTGGGAGCCCATCTTCTTTTTATAACCTAATTTGGAAGTGATATCTCATTGCTTCTTCAATATTCTTTTGAATAGAACTAAATCAGGAATCCAGCCCAACTCAAGGGGAGGGAATCACACAAAGGTATGAATATCCAAGGGCAGGGATCGTTGCGGGCTACTTTAGAGTCTGAGCATTCACACTTCCCATTAAACTGCAAAGATGAAAAATATGCACACTTAAAATCAACTGGTAAAAATCTGGTGTTGAAAAGGGTGAGGAGAAATACAGTCTGGTAAGAATAATACATTGATATAAACTTTTGGGATAATTTTTATCTAAAAAGCAATAAAATGTTCATACTCTTGGACCTGTAATTGCATTTGTAGAAATTTATCATAAAGACAAAAGAAGAGACACACACAAAAACTTGTATGAAGGAATGTATTAAGAACCTCATTTATCATAACAAAAAGTAGTAAACTAACTTTTACAAATAAAGGAAAGATGAAATGATTTATAGTGAAATCTGGATGGTAGAATATTTTAGTCAGTTGATTATGTTTCCAAAGCATATTTCACATTAGAAAATGCATTAACATTAGAAAGCCTTAAAATGTTTTTAAACGAAAGCTGCAAACTACTGTGTAGTATGATTTTGATTATTTTGCAATATTGATTTTAAATATATATATATATATATATATTCAGAGAGAGAGAGAAAGGGACAGAGAAAGAGATAGAGAAATATAAATAAAATTATTGCCATTATATATATTTGGTAAGAAGATTAGAAGACTTAGGAGTGAAACTTATAAAGACAGTTTTGGTTTATAAAAATGTCTATGTGTACAAAAAGGACTTTCCCAACATTTTCTTTTCTTCCTTACTTTTCTCCTGCCAATGCAAAGTAGAGGGTTATGATTTAATGTAAAGACATGATTAGCTGTGTTGGCAACAGTGTGTCCAGTCATTTTAATTGGTGGTATGCCACATGATGGACAGAACCAAAACTATGGTGTACCACAGAACTGGGAGCAGTTTCCATACCTCAAGGCCCAGTATTAGTCTTGGCTAAAACACTATGTGATGATAACAAATGTTATACTTTAAAAGTAATTTCGTGTTGGCATACATTTAACATCATCTGATGCTTTTTAGCTAAAGTTACTGTTTCATTTATGCTTCTAATATAGAATCCAGTATAAATCTGCTTTCGAAAAATTGAGTCTCACCACCATCCACAGTTAGTATTTTTCAAACCACCATAATGTGCTTGAAATTAGAGTAGGTAAGCATTTGAAACAAAGAGATCAATGAGGAACATGCTTATTTTTTACTTTCATGGTTTTAGATGCCCAGTTAGAGATTTCACCTATAATTGAATCCAGCCTATTACATCATCCTGTGGAAATAATTTCTTTACCCTCAGCCTTTCCTGCTAGACTGTGAGAAACATGAGGGCAGGAATGTTATTTATCCTGCTCATCTATTTCTAATACCTCCTGTTGGAAGCCTGGAGCTTTGCAGGTACATAATATTCTTTTTTTTTTTTTAAAAGATTTTATTTATTTATTTGACACAGAAGAGAGATCACAAGTAGGCAGAGAGGCAGGCAGAGAGAGGAGGAAGCAGGCTCCCTGCTGAGCAGAGAGCCCGATGTGGGCCTCGATCCCAGGACGCCGAGATCATGACCTGAGCCGAAGGCAGGGGCTTTAACCCACTGAGCCACCCAGGCGCCCACATAATATTCTTTTATTAATTGAATGAATGAATGAATGAATGAATGAATAATAAAGCTCTGGGTACTTGGGTTCGTTTGTAGTAACATGTCTAGGACATTTTACCCCTTTTCTGTTTGTTTCTATCCTCTCTGAGACAGGCAATTTGAGAATCCATAATGATGGTCTTTTTGTTTTGATAACATTCTTTTTCCCAAAGTCTCCATTTTTCTACCCCCCAAACCCCAATTATATACCAAGAAAGGAAGATGATTGTCTAATAGCAAGCTAAAGAATAATAAATTCTGGGGGGAGACTTGTTAATTTTATTTAATTGAGTAACACAAAATAACTGGCATATCTTCCTTTTTTAGTAATTTTGTTAAATGGGTTGGTTTTTTGGTCATTATGTTTCTATGTACTGCAATCTCCCATGGAGTTCAATTTAAATATGTGTGTGTGTATGTGTGTGCATTTGAGTGTGGCAGGCAGAAAAGTGACTCCCAAGGATGTCCATACCCTAATTCCTTGAACTTGTGAATATATTACCTCATATTGCAAAGAAGACTTGCAGACATGATAAAAGATATAGACTTTGAGATGGGAAGATTTTCCTGGATATCTAGTGGGCCAATCTGATCACACAAATCCTTTAAAAGTGGAGAAACTTTTCTGGCTGTGGTTATAGAGAGATGTGACAATGGAAGAAAGGGTCAGAGAGATGTGTTTTGGCTGTTTTTGGAGATGGAAGAAGGAAGCCTTGAGCCAATGAATGCAGGAGGTCTCTGGAAGTCCAAAAGTGTCAAAGAAACCAGTTTTCCCCTAAAGCTTCTGAAAGGAACACAGTCCTACCAACACCCTGATGCTAGCCCCGTGAGATCTGCGTTGAACTTCTGACCTACTGAACTGTAAGATAATAAATTCTGTAATTTGTTTTACAAAATATTTATTACAAAATAAATTTGTAGTAATTTGTTACAATAGAAAACAAATGCAATGATATTTTGGGTGAATTCATGTGAATCTACTTACCTAGTTCTAAAGCAATTACTTTAGTAAAGGTATTTATACAAAGATTTTATTTGTAGATCAGCTTACTGTTTGGCCAAGTAAATTTAAGTACATATGGATTTTTCAAATTGCCCTTTTGGTTAAAAGAAAACATAATCAGGTGGACCAGTTGGAATTTTAGTAGTAGTGCTCTTTCCTGCTACTTTTTGGGGGATTTTATGGAGTCATTATGTGTAGTTAAATTAGGAGTGTGTGTGGCTGTGGACATGTTTTCCTTTCCTATTGAGATGGAGAATGGCAGAAGGGATGTGGGGGTTGGAAGGTGACTTGGTGTTTGTGGTTAGGTTGGTGAAATATTTTGTGGGCTTGTTGATTTTATATATCACTCTTTCAGTCATAATCTCTTGGCAATGTTACAACAGTGCCCTTTATCTGGAGTTTTCCAATATTTGACTTGTTAATATTGACATGGGAATAAAGAGATGAAAACAAGAAATTCAGCTAAAAAATCATACAAGATCATGGTTAAAATTGAGTTAGAGGTTAAACTTAATTACTTTCATTTTTAAATTCTATTATTTAAAAGGTAAAAAAGTTAAACTAATTTTTAATACAAATTATTTTATGAAGTATTTCTATTTAAGAAGTTTTATAAGATTTAGACTGTTTAAAGCAATGTAAATATCTTTATTTCTTTTTTCATTTGGCATATGTACTAGTTTCTTATTACTCTTATAATAAATTACCACAAACTCTGCGGCTTAATGCAACACAGATTTATTTTCTTAGAGTTCTGGAGGTCAGAAGTCCAAAACAAGTCTTAGGTGCTAAAGTCAAGGTATTGGCAGGGCTGGAACTCCAGGGGAGGACCTGTTGCATTGCCTCTTCTGGCTTGTAGACAGGGGCTCAAACTCCTTCTCAGCCACAGCAGGCACATCACTCCAATCTCTTGCTTGTCATCACATGTCCTCTAATTGAGACTCTTCCTGCAACCCCTTTGTAAGGACCTTTGTGATTACATCCATCCCAGCCAGACACCCAGCATGATCTCCCATGTCAAAATCTTTAACTTCATCATATCTATGAAGTCCCTCTTCTGCATTGTAAATTGATATTCAGAGGTTCCAGGGATTGGGATATGACGTGTGTGTGTGTGTGTGTGTGTGTGTGTGTGTGTGTTATTCAGTCTGCAACGATATAAATAACAAATCACAAATGCACTGATATCTCTCAATATTGTTCTTATCTTGGAAGACTGGATTCTCCCCTTACAAAGGAGATTCCTTGTAAAAGTCCCTGGTGGTCATTTCAACCAAGACACTACACATAATTCATAGAATAATAGCATTGAAGAGTTGTCAGAGGCTTGGAAATTATGTAGTCCATAACTTTTTGAATCGATGAGGAAATAGAGTAAAGCTTGCTTATTATATATCTGGAATTAAAATTCAGAGTCTTTATATCTTTAGAAAGACCAAAAGCATAGTGTTAAATTAAACAAGAGAATGTTTTGACTTATTGGATAGATAGTAAAAATCATTAATAATTTATGGAAATAATTTATTGTCAATCATTGATGCATATAATAGAGAACATTTTTTAAAATTCAAAATACAGACTATGGTTCCAAAATTAAAAATAAAGAATTCTAACTCAAACCTTTTATTTAACCTATACTTATTTGAGAAGTTATTCCAAATAATTTTTAAGCTAAAATATTTAAAACTTGCTTCTGTTTTGGTAAATCTAATTCAATTCAATTGACAAACAACTAAAGAAAGTATTAGAAGTATTTAGGCATTATATAGGATTATGGCTTAAGAGTTGAATACCACTGTGCAATGATACCCACAGATACATATAGCTAGATATCTCCCTTCCACACACATGCATATAGAGACACATATGGATATATATGGGTATGTGTGTGTGTATATATATATATATACACATAAATATATATTTATATATAAATTATATTTATATATAAATATATACATAAATATATATTTAACTTTATACTTCTATTTTGACTATATTGCAATTTCACATTTAGCTTTTGTGTTTAACTGCTTGACATAATAACTATGTAACACTTTGTTATTTCTTTGGCAATAATGTATTCTCACAGTGTTAAGAAAACTTACCAAGTCTACAATGTTATGTTATTCAAATCATGGCCCTAGAAAATGTTCACTTATTAATACATCTGAAATTTCTCTGTTCAGTAATAACAAATGATACTACCATATTTTTAATATTTCTAGACAGGACATAACATTTTCTCAATTTACTCCTGGCACTAGAAACTACCATCAGCTTTTAAAATGCATAATTTCATGAAAATTCCATTTGTTATCTATTGGAACCCACAGAATGAGTTCCAACAACTTAATAAACTTAATAGGTAATTACATCTTTACTAGTAATCAGATTTATAAAGAATGCATATTTCAATATAGTTATTTAAGAAGAAATTATGTCCTTTTAGTTCTTTTAAAAAGATTTTAAAAGATGTTAAGATATGTTGTGTGATAATTGTTTCAGTTTACAAATGAAATATTCTGATCTCACTAAACACTGCCTGTAAATCTATAAGAGGTTACATATCGTATGTGAAAGAAAAATGTAATGCAATTTCTCATAATAGCATTTAGAAGAAAACTGCAAATCTTAACTTTGCATTTTTGAAAGATTTGTATTGTTTTATAATTCTTGTGTTCTTTTAAAACAGATTATATTGAAAACTAATTTTCAAAATTAAAAAAAGTCTAACCAAGACCTTTTAGTGTTTTATCCATTCCATCCATCCATTATATGTTGAGAAAACCATATTATTTATGCTTATATGTGCATGTTTGTTACTGTATATGTGTATGCACACACAGCCATTCAGATCCATATCTGTGATGTTAAATTTTAGGTGTCAACTTGACTGAGACATGGAGTACCCAGATTAAACTTGATATCTGGGTTTGTCTTTGAGGGTGTTTCTAGATGATATTAGTATTTGAATTGGTAGAGTGAGAAAAGCAAATTGCTCTCCCTAATGTAGGTGAGCATCATCCAATCTGTTGAGAGTCTGAATAGAATAAAAAGGCAGATGAAGGGGAAATTCACTTTCTGTGCCTTACTGTTGAGCTAAGACATCAGTCTTCTTGACCTTTCAGGCTTAAACTCATACCATTGACCCTCTTGTTCTCAGGACTATACCACTGCCTTTTCTTCTTGCAGACAACACATCATGGGACAGCGCAGCCTCCATAATAGCATAAGCCTATGATTTATAATAAATCTCTTTATATGTAGAAATAGAAATATACATAGTCTGTTCCTCTGGAACAACACTTATGGAACTAAAGTCTTTCTTTATGGAATATGGTGAGATATATATTTTATCTGCATCGGGATTTATATTCAGTATAGATATCATCTTATTTTTTTAGTGGGGTCTATTACCATATTTTTGATGACCCATTGTAGTATGAAGAAAAAGAGAGCAATATGTTAGTTACATGACTGAGAAAAGGGAAATATCGGGTGAAAATAGCAAGTAGAACAAGTAGAGAATACAAAGGAAAAGACTGTCTTTCTGTACAACAGAGAGGGAGGAAATTGATGAGTTTAGTCTGGTCCTAAATTGGCTTCAGGACTTGAAATTGTCAGAGAGAGTTCTCTAAACAAAATTGTGTCAATAAACACTTGTGACCATGACTTGACATCCTATGAGGTTAAATTACTTCTTAAATGGTCATGGAAGAAAGAAACTAACGGTTTGGTTGTTAATTACCATTAAATTTCAATAGTCCCTGAAATACGCTAATAAATTGGTATACTGGTTAGGAGAGCTTCGCCTTCCTACCCAGGAGCATTAACTGAGTACAGTAGTTGGGACTGCAAATAAATATCCAATGTCTTTTACTATTATCTTACAAAATGAAGTCAAAACTTCTTTTTGTCCTTAGGGTCTTAGAAACATCTCTTCAAATATGGTGTCACTGGAGCTTTATTTTTTTTAAAGATTTTATTTTTATTTATTAGAGAGAGAGAGAGAGAGAGAGTGAGCACAAGGGTGGGGAGGGGCAGAGGGAGAGGGAGATGCAGACTCCCCACTGAGCAGGGAGCCTGACACAAGACACTCCCCTTCCCACCACCAATATCATGCCCTGAGTCAAAGTTAGAGGCTTAAATGTCTGAGCCACCCAGGCACCCCTCACTGGAGCTTTTAAAATATAGGTAAATGTCTATTTAAACTACCTATTTTGTTAACTAACCTCTTAGTCTCTTTTTTGAATTAATCAGGGCTCTTCCTCCCTTTTTTAAAGAACAGTGGCTGCATACATTGTACTCCTATGGAGTGAGCTATACATCCACAAATCTGTTTTTGTTCATCAAATATCTTTATGCTGATTGTTATTCTAATACCATTATTTAATTAAGCATGTAACAAACCAAGAAAATTTGAATAAATACATATGCTTCTATAAAATTTAAGTTGAATGCTACCTGATAAATAGGAATAATTGAACACATGTGCTTATCTATGCTCTTTCCTACCATCCCATGACAAGAAAGGACTAAAAGTTACAAGCCCGTAATGAAAAAGAGAAAGTGAAAGGAGACAATGAAAAATAAGAAATAACATAGATGAGCATATGGTGACTAACTTACAAAGTCAGAGAAAGGTAACTTTCAAGCCATCATAAAAGGAAGCCAATAAGAAAGCAATTTGTAGCACAGACTTGTATAAAAGTTCAAAATTTTAGATACCAGAGACTTCTGGGAGCAAGGGTGAGGAGGTGGAGTTAAAAACAGAAGGACTGGTTGAATGTCTGTGCAAGGAAGGTTACATCCGTTAATCCTTTTCTTCATCCATCGTGCATCCTTCTTCCTGAGCAGACAAGACTGGAGGTTTGCAATACAGAGATAGCAAACCAGACCTGTTCTTACTCAGGAAGGACAGACACTGCTGTGGGCCAGCTGAAGGGAGAATTTAAGTGTACCCACATGACGGCGATACCCCAGGCCCCTTCCCACTGCTGGGCTTACAGCATGTTTATACCCTCTAGAAAGGAGACTGTATTTTCCATAGATACTCGTGTGTGTGTGTGTGTGTGTGTGTGTGTGTGTGTGTGTGTGTGTGTGTGTGTGTGTGTGTTATTCTTAAGGAAATGCTACGCAAAAATTAGTCACATATGAGATTTTTTGGATTAACTCTAGTTTTTTACACCATTTCTTATAACTTTCTAAGTCACTCTTGGTCTTTCTATTGTTATTGTTGTTGTAGTTGTTGTTGTTTTTCTGTAAGATTTCCTCAAATTTATTTCTCTCTCTTCAAGTAGTTCCTTTCAGTTTTGAAATTCAAAAATTTGTATGGTTCCCTGAAACTTATTTTTGTACTCTATTCTAGTTTTACAGATTTTATTTCTTTTTGCATCTCTCTGAATTTACAGATTACAAGGAGGCATTTAATTTTATTGTCTCTATACCAGTAAAACAAAAACAAACAAACAAAAAACAGAAACTGTGTCCATGGAAGCACATACAAACATGTGCATACACAGACAAGCACCCTAAACAAGTTAAAAGTTGTCGACAGATAATATTAATATGAATCACATTTAAAAATTACTACAGAGGGCGCCTGGGTGGCTCAGTGGGTTAAAGCCTCTGCTTTCGGCTCAGGTCATGATCTCAGCCTCCTGGGATCGAGGCCCGCATCAGGCTCTCTGCTCAGCAGGGAGCCTGCTTCCCCCTCTCTCTCTCTCTGCCTGCCTCTCTGCCTCCTTGTGATCTCTCTCCCGCTGTGAAATAAATAAATAAAATCTTTAAAAAAAAATAAAAATAAAATAAAAATAAAAATTACTACAGAATTAGATATTAGCAAGCCTACTCAAAGGTATCAGGGGTGGGGGGAGAGGATTAAAAGACCCAATTAGGTTTTACCTTTGGGTTGCTTTGTTAGTCCACTTAAGTTTATGAAACTTCAAAAATCAAAACTAGAAATTGTAGTATAGGCACCATGGGTATGATTGATGCTGGAAAAACTGTATAAAACTGTAATCACGGGACTTAAAAAATGAAGTAAGAACTGAATATGTAACATAAAGCCTTTTGTTAGAAGAACATGTTTAACGTTTGTATATTTCTTTTCTGTTTTGTGATTATTTTCTTCTGTCACAGCATTTTTGTGATTAACTGACCAGCACCTGGCCTCCAGGGAGCTCGATAAGAGGGTGTCTGCAGTAATCATGAAGAGCTAGGAGGCTCTTTAGAGAGAAGCAAAATAACAGTCCTTCCCTTGTAAGTTTCGGAGAGCAATTTTCCTATCTTGCATCCCACTTTTCACTGCAGATTAGAAAACCCCCATTTCCAACTGTAAGCCCCTTCGTATTTTAGTCTGAAGGATAGGAGAAAGCTGCCTTTCCTTCTCTTGGAGGAAGGGTCTTCCTCCAAACAAATCAGTCTGGCAAAGGCATCTAGCAGTTTTCTAGCTCAGCTGCACTTGTCAACAAGGATGCTGAATCCTTTCCGATGCCACTCCGTTCTGTGTACAAAGGATGAAGACAGTGAAACACTCAGGCCCCTTTTCCCTACAGCAGCCTTGCCTACTTCTTGACAGAGATTTCTTACAGGGCACATTTGTTTCCCTGCCTAAATCCTAAATTCTTCAAAAGCAAGTACCATATGCTATATGATATTCTTCTTCTTCTTCTTTTTTTCTCTCTTTGCTATTTCTTTTTCTTTTTTTACTTCTCTCTTTTGGCAAAAACAGTACTACAAAACTTACTAGCTCCTTAATATATTTGGGCAGAAGATGAGCTTGCTAATAACTTTGTCTAGAAATTGGAGATAGGATTTTGTTTTTCCAATGAGTTGGAATTCGCTCTTTCTAAAATTTTTCTCTTGTTAGACTTGCTAAAATCTTCTGTCCTTAAATTAAGGTTTTGTGTCATTCAGAGATATTTCAAGAACTGTAATGACATCTGAATAAAGAACAAAAAAGTAAAGCCCAGGACTGTTGTTGTTCATTGAGGTGCAGAGAATAATTGTTTTTTCCTTAAGTCATGGTGTCCTGTTCTTTATAGCCATCTGTAGTGCACGGCTTTATAATAGAATGTTTCCAGTTCTTCTCTCCTGCCCTTTTATGATGTTACTGTAATTCATTTAACTTAAATACCTGCTGTACTCACCAAACACATTGCTTTTGTTTTACTGCAAATTGTTCTTTTAAATCAATTCGTATAAAAAGTTAAAGTGTTTTATTTTACCTTCATTCATTCCTTCCCTAATGCTTTTTCTTTTTTAGGTAGCCATTTATGATCTATCTTACTGTTTTTATACCTGAGGAACTGTTTTAACATTACTTGCAGGGCTGGTCTAGTGGCAGTGAATTCCCTAAATTTTTGTTTGTGTTAGAAATTCTTCCTTTCTTCCTCACTTGTGAGGAGTAATTTCACTGGATATAGAATTATACCCTCCGCAGTGTCCATCACCCAGCCACCCTATCCCTCCTACCCTCTTCCCCTGCAGCAGCCCTCAGTTTGTTTGCTGAGATTAAGTCTCATGGTTTGTCTCCCTCTCCTGTCCCATCTTGTTTCCTTTTTTCCTCCTTCCTTCCACAACCCCCGCCCTGCCTCTCAAATTCCAAATATCAGAGAGATCATATGATAATTGTCTTTCTCTGATTGACTTATTTCGCTTAGCATAATACCTCTAGTTCCATCCATGTCTTTGCAAATGGCAAGATTTTGGGTTTTATGATGGCTGCATAGTATTCCATTGTAGAAGCCCTCTGTAAACCTTATCCTTGTTCTTTCCTGTGTCAGGTGATTAACCCTTCCTCATAGCTTCTTTCAGGATGCATTTTTTTGTCTTTAGTTTTCTGTACTTTTTTCTGTACTTTTGATAGACTGTGCCTAGGTGTAGATTATTTTGATTTTTTTGTTTTGTTTTGTTTGGTTTGGTTTGGTGTTCTTGGGCTTTCTAGATCTATGATTTGGTGTTCACTATTCATTTTGGAAAAATTTTGGTTATTATTATTTGAAATATTTTTTCTTTTCTAGTCTTTCTTTATTCTCATCCTAATATTTTAATTACATATGTGCTGTATCTTTGAAATTGTCCCAGCTAGATGTTCTATTCTGTTTTTTCCCCACTTTATTTATTTATTTTTTTATCTCCTCATTTTCAGTTTGGGAAGTAACTATTGGCCTATCTTTTTTTTTTTTTTAAAGATTTTATTTATGTATTTGACAGAGAGAGACAAAGTGAAAGAGGCAACACAAGCAGGGGAAGTGAGAGAGAGAGAAGCGGGCTTCCCGCTGAGCAGGGAGCTCGATGTGGGGCTCAATCTCAGGACTCTGGGATCATGACCTGAGCCGAAGGCAGATGCTTAACGACTGAGCCACCCACCCAGGCGCCCCACTATTAGCCTACCTTGAAGCTCACCTCAGTTTTTTCCAGTCTCCTGATAAATGCATCACATGCAGTTTTCATTTCTGTTGAGTGCTTTCGATTTCTATCATTCCCTTTTGCATGCAGGTAAGACTAAGAGATGACTACAAACAATTCTATCCCAACAAATTGGACAACCTGGAAGAAATGAATATATGCCTAGAAATACAATCTTCCAAGATTGAATCAGGAGGAAATAGAAAGTCTGAAATTCATATGGCATACAATTTATTTTCAAGTGGACAACCCAGTGGCATTTAGAATATTTACAATGCTGTGCAACGACCAGCTCTCTCTATTTTCAAATGTTTCCATCACCTTGAAAAACACCCCATATCAATTAAGCATCCTCATCCCCCAATAGCCACTAATCTGCTTTCCTTCTGTATGGATTTGCCTATTCTGGGTATATCATATCAAAGGTACAACAGAATATATGACTTTTGTGCCTGGCTTCTTTCACTTGCCATATTATTTTTGAGGTTCATCTAAGTTGTCACATGTATCAGTATCAGTTCTTCCTTTTAATGGCTGAATGATATTATGTTTTATGTGTATATTACAATTTGTTTATCCATTCATCTGTTGATGGGTATTTGGGGGTTTTCCACTTTTTGGTTATTATAAATAGTGCTGCTATAAACATTCATGTACAAGTTTCTGTGTGGATATGTGTTTTCATTTTTTTTTAAGATTTTATTGATTTATTAGAGAGGGAGAGAGAGCACATGAGAGAGCATGCGAGTGAGCATGAAGAGAGTCAGAGGGAGAAGAAGACACCCTGCCGAGCAGGGAGCCCAACACAGGGCTCAATTCCAGGACTCTGAGATCACGACCTGAGCAGAAGGCAGAAGCTCAAGCCATGAGCCACTCAGGCACCCTGTGTTTTCATTTATTTGGGGTTTATGTCTAGTAGTGAAATTGCCGGGTCATATAATAATTCTATGTTTAACATTTGAAGGAACTGCTCAAATGTCTCTACAGTGTCTGCATCATTTTATATTCTTACCAGCAATGTGTGAAGGTTCCTATTTCTCCACATTGTTGCCAACTTTTGTTATTTGCCTTTTTTGTTTGTTTGTCTTTGATTAAAGCCATCCTAATGGCTGTGAATCTCATTGTGTTTTTCATTGTGTATCTCATTGTGGTTTTAATTTGCATTTCCTTAATGACCAATGATGTGGAGCACCATTTTATGTGTGTGTTGGCCATTTGTATATCTTCTTTGGAAAAAAGTCTGTTTGAGTCCTTTGCCCATTTTTAAATTATGTCGTTGCTTTTTGTTGTTGTTGTTGAGTTTATATATTCTGGATATTAAATTCCTAACAGACATATGATTTGAAAATATTCATTCTGTAGGTTGTCTTTAGACATTGTTGATAAAGTCCTTTGATGAACAAAAGTTCTCAATTTGAAGGAAGTTCAATTTATCTATTTTTTATTCTTTTATTGCTTGAACTTTTCGTGTCAAATCTATGAAGCCATGCCAAATCCTGAGTCACAAAAGTTCTTTCTTATGGTGTCCATGTTTTCTACTTACATTACCCATCTGTCCTTGCATGTTGCCAAGTTTTAAAATCAGAGCCCTTAGCATATTAGTTATAGTTATTTAGAATTCCCTGTCTGTTAAATCCATATTAATTTTATACCTGAGTCTTGCTCTGATGCTTGCTTGATCTCTTCTTTTAATTGCTTTTTGGCATGGTTTGTAGCTTTCAATTGAAAGCCAGATTTGTCTTATTGAGTAATAGGAACTCAGGTCATAAGACATTCGTGTGAGGATTTATGTTTACTTGACTAGGAGTTTGGCTGTGTTTAATGTTTGCTATATCTAATATTTGTGTGCCAGAAGTTTCAAATCCCTCTAGTGTCCTCGTGGGCATTTCCCTATTGTCACTGAGTTTCCCTGAGAACTCCTCCTTAGTCAGAGTCTGAGCCTTGCACCTTTTTCAGTTACAATTCACTGATACTACACTAGATTCCTATTGGTGGTAGTAAAGTGGGGTGGAAGGGAAGCATTCTATAACCTTATGATTTCGTCTCAGTCTTTTAGTGAGCCCATGTCTCTAAGTTATAACATTCACAAGTATTTATTTCCTAGTCCCCCACTCTAGGTGAGACAAGAAGAATAAAGCGAGCTGGAGCAAGGAGAAATGTCCTTCCCCAGATGGGATGAGACTCTGGGAAAGTCTTTAACCCTAGAGAGTGGGCTTCTCTTATAGAGAACAGATGAATTGATATGATCGTATGATTTTTCTTCTTTACCTTGTTAACATGATAGATTATATTAATTTTCCAGTGTTGAACTAGCCTTGCATACTGGCATAAATGCATCACTAGCATTGATCATAAAATTGATCATAGTGTATAGTTCTTTGTATACTTCACTGGAGCAGATTTGCTAATGTTTTCTTGAAGATTTTTGCATCCTTCTTCAGGAGTTATATTGGTCTGTAGTTTTCTTTGTTTGTAATATCTTTTTCTAGGTTTGGTATTTGGGTAATGCTTGCCTCAGAATGAGTCAGAAAGCATTCCTTCTGCTTCTATTTGCTGAAAGAGACTGTAGAGAATTGGTATAAATTTTTCCTTAAGTGTTTGGTAGAATCCACCAGTGACCTCAGCTGGTTGTGTGCTTTCTGTTTTGAAATGTAGTTCAGTTGTTATTCAGAGTATTTTCCTTCCCTCAGGTCAGCTAGGCTCTGATAATACTCCAGCAGGTTAGGCTCTACACAGCTAGTTTTTACCTAAGGGCAGGTCTTGTTAAGAACAGAGTGCTCTGGCATATTTCGAGATGGTTCTTTATTCCCTTCCCTTGCCAAAAGCATGAGGGGATTTTTCTCCTATATTTACTCTGGGAACCTGATTGAACTACTCTAGGTAAATCTCACAATATTGTGAGAGCTCCTTCAAATCTGGGGTCCCTCTACTTTTTAACTCTCATAGTGGTTTTATACTAAACTTTCAACAATTTCTCAATTACAGTCAGGTTTTCCTATCCTGACATTGGTACCTATGCCTGTTTCCACTCGCCAGTCTCTGCTTCAGTAAGACAAGACTCCTTGTGTTCACTGGTTGTTTCTCCAGTTTGGGAGGCCACATTTTTCTGTGCTCTTCCCTCTTTTATAGATCTAAGATGTTCATTTTTTAGTATGTTCAATATTTTTGCTTGTTAGAATGGAGTGGCAACTTCAAATGCCTTACACATGGATCTGGAAATCAGAAGACTCAGCTGCCTTTTCTTTTTTTTTTTTATTAATCTTCCTTTTTAATATAATAAAATGTCATACAAGTTATAACATTTGGGGATTGTAATGCCTTTGATCTAATCAAGTTCACAGGTTGGACTTTTAGATATTTAGAGAATTCTTATAGCATCAGTAGTAACCCAAACTACAAGATAATATGTTAGATATTGTGAGATAAAATAAGTCAATATAGCTAAATCATCACTTAAGAAAGACAAAATATAATTATGGACATATTGAAAATGGAAAGTTTATCACCCATCCAACCATTCTAAAAAAATGTTTGAAGTATATTCTTCAGGGGGAAAAGGATTTCTGAAATAAGTACCAAGATGCAAAAAAGAAATAGCAAGGAAAGAAAGTAGTAAACATTGGGCAACTTTGAAAAACACTGACTGCCTAACAAAATGATAATGAGTAATTTGGAGAAGGATAATGAAAGACTACATTCAAATAATGTAAAATAATATGTAAGAATATAGAGTGTAATTGGTTTTCTAATATTTTAAGATCCTTGTGTTAGAAGTATGCATAATAAAAATTAAGGGTAACCACTAGAGAATTAAAACAGTATATAATTTCTAAATGAATCGGATAATGTAATTTGAAAATTAATCCAAATGAATGAGGGGAAAAAAGCAGGATATTTAGAAAGCACACACTAAAATAATAGAAATAATTCTGTAAATACAAATAGATTAAATTAATTAATAGAGATTAAATTAAAAATCATGTAGTAGAAGAATACTTATAAGACTATATAAATGTCATAGATAGACAAAGTAGGTACTGCTTCTTAGGGATCATATAGCTCCAGTCAAAAAATAAAAAAATTTCTGAGTGATAAATGTTTAGTTTAGTACAGTAATTGTATTAGCGATACACCCAATGGTTAATACAAGGTAAACATTAGTCAAATCATCATGCTTTTCATAGACCTAATATTTGCTAACATTTTTGGTGAAAACCCAGACTGGATTTTAAGCCCATTTTTGGTGAAAACCTAGACTGATTTTAGTAAAGATGTTACGGCACTCAGTAATAGTGCATGTAGTAATTTTGACTCTCAGGAAACCATCTATGCATTGTACTACTTCAATTATATGTGTTTTAGTTTTTTGGCCACCTGCTGCTTTGATGCTTGATGTAGTATCTTCAAATTATGGCATTGAAAGATGACAGGAGCAAAGAAACCAGTTTTTACAAGCAGCATCTTAAGAAATTGAACCACATCTTAGATCTTGAAAGATGAGGAATGGCCTCAGCTGTGGGAAAACTGGAATGTAGAAAAATGGTTAAGCCAGTATCTGGTTACAAGAATTTTCTATCTTACTACTGCTCATTTTTAAAGGGTGCCATTTTAGAGAGTGTGAAGAGCAGAAGGAATTCCCTTATTCTCTCAACTTCCAATACTACAATCTGTACCATCTGTATTCAATGACTCTATTTACCCAATGGAGCAATAGAGTTTGTTAGATTAGCCTTTGTGAGATAAATGACTTGTTAGAATTCTTCAGTTTAACTACATGAAATTTCCACTAACCTGTCAATTCTTTGACTTTGTTTGAGTGTTGACAGAGTGTTCACTACAATCACTGTAGGGTGACACATAACACCCAATCAATGGTTCTCTTCTTCTCTGTTTTTCTTTCTTCTGTAACATATTCTTTCATTTTTTTGGTCATTGTCGAATAAATGCCTTTTCTTTTTACTTTTTCCAGTTATATTAAAAAAGTGATGGAATTATTTACAGAAGCCTTTTTCATTGTGATTTCAGCCATGACATTTACTTCATTACTCATGCTGCAGAGACAAGGGGATATGATTGCAAATATTAAGAGAGTATTCACTGCTGCAATATCATAATAAGATAAATTTTTAAAATTATGTTTTCCAATGACAAATGAGTGTATATGGCTTACAGAAAAATTAGAATATATAGAAAATAAAATATAGACTTAATCTCACCATCCAAATATAACCACTGTTATTTCCAATGCTATTTCGTTCTGAAATTCTTTAATCTGCAAATAGATCTAAAGACAAATAGATGGGGCACCTGGGTGACTCAGTGGGTTAAAGCCTCTGCCTTCGGCTCAGGTCATGATCTCAGGGTCCTGGGATCGAGCCCCACATCGGGCTCCCTGCTCTGCGGGGAGCCTGCTTCCTCCTCTCTCTCTGCCTGCCTCTCTGCCTACTTGTGATCTCTCTCTCTCTGTGTCAAATAAATAAATAAATAAATCTTAAAAAAAAAAGACAAATAGATAAATGCANGCCTCTCTGCCTACTTGTGATCTCTCTCTCTCTGTGTCAAATAAATAAATAAATAAATCTTAAAAAAAAAAGACAAATAGATAAATGCATATATATAGGCATATTTACAAATTTTATTTCTACCTATGTATCTAATTCTGTACATATTCCACAATTGTTTTGTAATTGTAATTTTAAAAAAAAGATTTTATTTATTTATTTGACAGAAAGAGAAAACACAAGTAAGCAGAGCAGCAGGCAGAGGGAGAAGCAGGCTCCCCGTTGAGCAGAGAGCCTGATGTGGGGCTTGATCCCAGGACCCTGAGATTATGACCTGAGCCGAAGGCAGAGGCTTACCCAACTGCACCACCCAGGCACAGGCACCCCTCTAATCATCATTTTCTACTGAATATTTTGGACTTTGATAAAAACTTTGGCTGATTTATTACTTAAACAGTGTAAACTGGTTCTGCTGTTGGGTCTAAGGAATGTAGGCATAAGCTGCTTCAAGATTGCACATAGAATAGAATTTAAAATTTTTATGTAAGATTAACAATAAAAATATTTACACCTATCTTTAATTTTACTTACAGTCTTAGGAATTGGAATATAAAATTATAAGTCAATGCAGAATATTTACTAATTCTCCTGAAATTTGAAAATAAACTTGTTTTTCTTTAAAAAATCTTATAATAATTGCTTTGAAATTTTAAGTTGTATATAAATGTGAAAGTAAGAAATTTGTGTTTCAATTTTGGAATAAGATGCATTTATCTTAATAATCTGACCCACAGGTGAATATCTCTTAGTGTTGGTGGAAATATAGCTTGGCTTTTGTGCTACTCTTTGTGATTTTTTTAGTGATGTCTTTGTCTATTAGATTTGGTATTTTTAGGAACATTTACAATATTTCAGAAAAACCAATTCTATTAGGCATGTATACTCCATGTTAACATTTTTGATGTTTTTATTATTCAAGACAGGATCCATGTAACTCTTTTACAACATGTAAAAGTTCACATATATAATAATACTATAATAATTTAAGTTAGAAATACTGCACATTTTTTAGGACTCTGACTTTTTAAAATTATATGTAGAAAATAAGTGAAATCTGGGCATCTGGGTGGCTCAGTGGGTTAAACCTCTGCCTTTGGCTCAGGTCATGATCTCAGGGTCCTGGGATTGAGGCCTGCATCGGGCTCTCTGCTTGGCAAGGAGCCCGCTTCCTCCCTCTCCCTCTGCCTGCCTCTCTGCCTAATTGTGATCTCTCTCTCTATCAAATAAATAAATAAAATCTTAAAAAAAAGAAAAAAGAGAAAAGAAAATAAGTGAAATGATATTATAAGCCTGTTTCCCTGAGTAGGTGTTTCTACAATGGTTTGTCTAATTGAATCTAACCTCATTTTAAGAGTTATAGTTAATTCTCAAGTAAAAGCTTAGTGGGATTTGAAGAATTTTATATTCAAGTTTCCAATACTTTCCTTTAACAAAATAAGGATCTTGATAAATCAACCACAGAACAAAGAAATCCAGCAGGACAGACTTATAGTATGAATTCTTTTGGAGATGATTGAAAATAAGTTTGACATTTTTTACCCTTAATTTCTTGAAAATTTTGGAGTAACAAAATCTTCTCTAACTTTGTAAATTTGAAGGTTATAATTTAAAAATATGGTATTTTCAAGTATATCAGGTAACATATTCTTGCATAGTATTTTCATGTATGTAAAGTTAGGAATTGAGAAATTACAACTTTTGAAGTAGGCAAAGATTAAAGATGTTAGTTGAGCAGGACACTTAAAAATTAGCTGCTCAGGCAGCTGTCCAATTCCTACGGTTTGTGAAGAATCTTCCTTTAAATTTGGAAGGGAGAAGGTACATCAGAAATAAATACTTTTTTGGTGAATCACACTCAGTAATAGAATTCTGAAACACAATAACATGATACTATACTAAATGACAACCACTAACTTAAACATATTTTATAGAGTCTATGTATTCAAAAGTATAGCAACTTAACGATTTGGGCCACTAAATGACTCTGATATGCTGATATATCAAATATTCTTTATGCTATATGCCATTGGAAAGAGGCTAATAAAATGAATAAAGTGCAGGGGATTTTTTTGCCCATATTCAGTAGTAACTTAAATTTTGCCTCATGAGCCTGCCAGAGGACTCACAGGAAACAGTTTCCACCGTGAAGCAGTGTCCCTAAAAGAACAACATCCTGCAGCATAACAGGTGTGAGAGTACCTGATATCAGGGATGTGGGGGGAGGCAGCAAGGGGACATGATTACTGTTCTTCATACTGTACAGAACAGAAAGCCCCACTCTGGGCAAATGTCCCTTTATCTGCCAGGTGAGCTACTCTCAAAGAGGGAAAGAAATTCCTCTAACAAGTCTTGTTTTTTCCCAAACCACAAATATAATTACTCTGATTTTTTGCCTCCTATCTTCCTTTGAAGAGACTGCCCTAGTGGAGAATAGATGGAATTTAGAAGCAAGCACTCCTGAATTCCAATCACTGTTCTCCTGATTAATACAGCCTATGATCTTGGGCAAAAATCTTGCCTCATCTTCAGTTTTCTCAACAACAATTATTTCGTGCTTCTTTTTCTTGTAAAGATTAAATTAGATAATTTATGAAAATAGAATGGATACTCTGAATAGATATCTACTCAATAGATAAGCTTCCACAGGTATTTTATATCAAAACTGGTATTACTCACATTACTTCTGAGTTTCTACTCATGTAGCTGAGGCAAAGTAAGAATTATTTGTTCTCATGTTTTTAAGGATCTGATCAGACAAATATTTTCCGAGTCTGGAAGGATTTTCCTTCAGTGGTCTAGAATTTAGTGTCCTATCTATGTTAAACATTTCTAAATAGATTGCACTGTTCTGAAACCAGAACTGGTAGAGCTAATGGGTTACTCATCAGGATTCTAAACAAAACAAGCAGTAACTTTTTATCAGCAAGCTATTCACTTGATATTTGTTCCTATATAATGTAAGTTTTATGCTTAAAGTAGTTCTAGTAGAAACGTTTTCTTAATAGTAAAAATAAGTTTCCATGTTTATGCTGCTTTGAGTTAAATAATTTGATCTGAAATCTACTTGTATAAGCATAATCAGGGTACTGAGTATTATTTTCCCATTTAATAGATAATAAAACTAAGTCATAGGTTAACTAAAATGTTAGCACAAACTATAATTGTTGACTAGGATTCAAATGTAAACTTTTCCACTCCAAATACTGGGCTTTTTCCATCCTGCTTTACTTATTTATTATGCTGTCACTTCTTGAGTGATCAAACAACTTTATTGTGAACTAGCTATGTAATCAGTATTGTACTATTGTACAATATTTGTAGTATTGGAAACATAGAAGTGAACAAAGCAGATCAATCCCCACAGTCACAGAACTTCAAGTCTTATAACTCAAGGTAATAGAGGTATATTAGTTGCCCGAGAGACAAAGGTTATTATACCAGACCTCAAATCCTTAGCAATTCTTCAGGAAAAACAGAATTGCTAGAACCTCTGACTTTATATTTACATTGATTTATGTTTAAGTAGCCATATCTAATGTACTGAGGCATGTTATGTTTTCCTTTCTAATGACACTGAGAAGGTCCACTTCCCCACTGTTATCGTTGTAGTATGATCGTATTTTCTTCAAGACCTCCAGTTATAAGAGCTTTGATTCTTGTCTTTCCATCGTGTCTGTCTGTGGGCAATACATACTTTCTAACCATTTCTAAGAGTGTATGCTTTGATTAAGAGCTTATGAATGTGATTTCCCCTTCTGCTGTGGTCACTTAAGTGCCTGACAGATCCAAATGTCCTTGCAGATAACAACATAGACACTCTGAGCAAAATATAAAAAACAAAAATTTGACCAGAAGACCCTAGAGAGTAAATGAAACTAGGCAGCTTCTGTAGCAGAGTTGAAACTTGCTAGAAGGGACCAGCATGAGCTAAGTTTCCATTTTTATGGTTTTTTTTTTCTTGAGGATAAGCTAAGATTGGTACCAGTTAGGGTAACTAACACCCCTAAAGATATCTCGCAGCTCTTGTGATGTAAAGAAAAAGAGTATAGTGTTTGGAGCAAAAACAAATCACTGGAAAGTGAGAGCGGAATGCCTCACGTTCTGTGTATAAACTCTGCCTAAGTCTCTGGCTGACTCCAGAGCTCCATCTGCACAGAGCAGATTCCAAGGAGCCCAACTAACATTTAACTGAAATGAGACTGGAGCTGCTACCCTGAGATGGAGTTTGCACTAGGGAGTCCAACCAAATTAATTGCTTGGTGAGACAAAAACATCAGTATTTTTTTTGGAGGACTATCATAAAAAACGCAGATTCACAATGTAACATTCAGAGTGCCTGAAAAAAAAAACCCAAATTACTCAACCTCTGAAGAAAGAGAAAAATATCAATGTCATCCGGTATCAAAAAAACAAACAAATAAGACTTCAGTGATTACTGAGTTTTAATAACGGAATCAAGGTAGTGAGCACATGAGTGTTTCCCTTCATTTACTTTTGTATATATTTGTAAATTTTTAGGTAAAAATATAGAAGAAACAAGTCAGCGATGATTAGTCCATCCATTCTCCCACCATTCTTTCATCTCAACATCTTTACAATGAAGAGCTTCAGTTTAAGAGATTCTACTTTAAATCTCCTACTGGAGGTCACGCTTTTTAATCTTTAGCACTTCATATAGTGCTTATCATATGGTAGGCATTCAAAAAAATATATTTCAGTTAAAAAAGAGTAATAAATTTAAGATCCTTTGCATTTTTCTACAGAACGTCAATTAGTTATTTCGGTTAGTATTGAAATGTGGTTCAGTGATTTTCTCTCTCTCTCTCTCTTTTTCTCTCTCTCTCTCTCTTTTTTTTTTTACCTTCATGAGCGATTTGCAAACATGACCTGTGGCATCAGCACCCTAATTTTGACCAGAACCTATTTGTAGATGACTCATTCCTCTCTGGCTAAAACACCACTTCAATGGACTTAGAAGCAAAGACTAACTGACATACATGAGTTACTTTTACTCTCTCTGTATACCGTTACACAAACTAAAAGGGTAAATGTGATATACTTTCAATTGTGTGTTATTAGATGAACATTTCCTTGTAAGCATAAGCTCTGTGATGGTTGATTTTATGCATCAATTTGCCTGGGCTACTGAATGAATGCGCTGGAATTTAGTCAAACACTATTCTGGGTGTGTCTGTGAAGGCCTTTCTTGTTTGAATTTTTTTTTTTAAGATTTTATTTATTTATTTGATACAGAGAGAGAGATCACAAGTAGGCAGAGAGGCAGGCAGAGAGACAGGGAGAGGAGGAAGCAGGCTCCCTGCTGAGCAGAGAGCCCGATGCGGGCCTCGATCCCAGGACCCTGGGATCATGACCTGAGCCGAAAGCAGAGGCTTTAACCCACTGAGCCACCCAGGCGCCCAGGCCTTTCTTGTTTGAATTAGCAGACCTGGTAAAGCTGATTGTCCTTCCCCCTGGGGGTGAGCCTCATCCAATCTGTTAAAGGTCTGAATAGAACAAAAAGGATGAGTAAAAGAGAATTCATCTTTCAGGCCAGTCTTTGAGCTAGGGCTTCAGTCCTCCATCTTCAAACTTGGACTTTGGTTGGTTCTTCTGGTTCTTGAGCTTTTAGGCTTGGACAGGAACTATACTGTTTGCTTTCCTGGGTCTCCAGCTTGCCAACCAGGCATCTTGGGATTTCTTAGCCTCCATATGTTGTGAGCCAAGTCTTTATCATAAATGCTATTTGTGTGTGTGTGTGTGTGTGTATTTTTATATGGGTATCTATATACATCTGTATCTATATAATTATATCTTTACCTAATCTCTTTCTGTCCTTCTTTCTCTTCCTCTCTCTCCTATTGGTTCCGTTTCTCTGGTGAATCCAGACCCCTGCAAGTTTGACCTTGTGTCAAGAGAAATGCAACCTGAATTGATACAGTTGATAAGGGGTCACTTCAGAAATTTTTTTCATAATATAATTAGTTTCATCATACTGGAAATTTTTTAATATTCGTCTCAATATCACAAATGATTGTTTTCTCATGCTTGTAAACCTAGTTTGTTTATATGCCATTAAGATTGCATGGAGCCTAACTTTCCAATTTCACTGTAATTGTCTTTGCAAAGGAGATATGTAGTAAATAAATTTTTGGCAAATAGGGACATATTTTATTAGTCTGAAAGAGAGGTGGGAATATTCCTTATGTTTACATCCTTGTGACAAAATAAGATAAAAAATAAGATAAAATAAATTACTTATTTAGGCAACTATATATACCTTTTTTCTCTTTGCATGTATAGAAGTTGGCTTTTTCATATGCAAAAGGGAAAAAAGATAGTATTCAATAACGAAAGCATCTTACCACATGTTCAAGCAACTTTACTAAAATATCACTTCTCTGACAAAAATTCAACTCACTCTTAAGATGAAAAAACAGAAAATATTTGAGGTTGCCCAGGAGCCACAATCTCTTCTTGTCTGTGAAGTAACAATGTGAAACCTTTTGTATTTAAGTTTGTTAGAGAAGTGAAGATAATTCTAGAACTGAAGTAATACATCAAAAGTATATTTTCTTAGTATTCTTAAAACTTAGTGCTAGAAATCTTTGTATCTAAAAAATAAAAAAAATGTATTTTATATACTCTCATGTATGTAAAAACAAAACCTGCACCTTTTCTCTAAAATAATAACAGTATTTATTATGTACAGCACTTAGTTTTAAAAAGACTTTCTTATCTGAATTGATCCCCACAACGATTCAGTTCTGTAGATAACACAGATACAATGATGAGGACATTGATCCTCAGAGAAATGATAAATAATAATAAATGACTTTTTATAAAGCTGAGTCTAGAATCAGAACCTAAACATACTATTATTCCGAAATTTGGTTTGTCCTTATCCAAAAACATTTTTGAATAGGGAGAAAGAGCTTTTGAAAATTAAAAAAAAAAAAAAGTATTTGCACACTGAGACTAACAATAAAAATCAAACCGATTTTGTAATATTCTTAATTAACTAATTCAATGACTAATACTCCCAATGAAATTAGATAGGTGTGATCTTTGTCATCAAACCTTCAAAAGAGCAAATTCATTAGTAATTAAACCATGACATGTAATTAATTTTAAATACCCTATGTCCTTCCTAGAAGAGCTACCTCACCAGTAATAATTTTTGTTTTTGTTTTAAGTTTTGAAAATGTATCAGTAGGGATTTCAATAAAATCCTTTTGTGTGTCATAAATCCAGTTTTGCAATGGACTATTTCCTTTGTTGGTAATTAAATGACTTGCTAGAACACCATTTCCACCCAAGAGGATATTTTTTGTTATGTGTTCCAAATATTGTTTGGATCTAGTCTTTGCAGCCTCCATTTGCAGAACACTTTAGTCAATGATCTAGCCTGAAAAGTTGTCCTAAAATTTTACGAAACCGTATTTTAAGTTTCACTTTAATATTCACATTATTCAGATCACTGATCTGAAGGTCAAGGTAGAGTATTATTTGAGAGCTTGTACTATAGTTTCATCAGAACTATAGGGGACATAGACCTTCAGGGAATCACTTAACCTCTCTGCCTCCAACCTTTTTGTAAAATGACAATAACTATCTCATTATCTTATTATAAGGATTAAGCGTTCTCTTCTAAGGAAAACACTTAGACCAAAACCTGCTCATAGTCAGTGCTAAGTAAGTATTACTGTACATTGCTGTTGTTGATACATTCATAGCCTGACATTTAACTTCTTGCCTCTTCCGCTGACCCAGTATCTTCAAAACAGCAACACCTTGGTTAACTTACAGAGCAGTGAAGGACCATACAAATAAACTAAAACTTTCAGTAAATAATGTATTAACTTCTTTTTCTCCCCCATTGGGGTTACAGTGGAATGTAGCCTTTTCTATAAAGATTTACACACCTAAAAATAACTTAGGAGGTATCCAGCAAATGTATCTAACTTAACATTTTTACCCAACCCTTCAGGTATGTATAAAGTAATTTATTTATAAATATTTTAGAAAGTATGTCAAATATTTATCCTAATTAATACATAAGATGAGAGATATAAGATATAGAAATATTTCTGAAAAGCAGTGGAAAGTTGGAAAGAGTTTGAACAGTCACTTTCAGCAATTTAGAGGAATTGTTAAAACTATAAATTCAAGTTTCTGTATCTCCTAAAGGACAGAATAAACCTAGGGGGAGTGTCAGTATTGTTTTCTTAGATGAAATCTATAATTTCTATACAAATTGAAATGTAAAACCAACAGTTTTGGAATTGAAAGATGTATTAGTTAAAAGACTTGACACTTATTTTTAAAATTATTTTAAATTTAAATTCAATTAGTTAACATATAATGTATTATTAGTTTCAGAGGTAAAGGTCAGCGATTCGTCAGTTTTATATAGCACCCATTGCTCTTTACATCACGTGCCCTCCTTAATGTCCATCACCCAGTTACCAATCCCCCAACCCCCCTCCCCTCCAGCAATCCCCAATTTGTTTCCTATGATTAAGAGTCTCTTAGGGTTTGTCTCCTTCTCTGATTTTGTCTTGTTTTATTTTTTTTACTCTCTTTCCCTATGATCCTCTGTTTTGTTTCTTAAATTCCACATACAAGTGAGATCATATGATAATTGTCTTTCTCTGATTGCCTTATTTCACTTAGCATAATACCCTCTAGTTCCATCCAAGTTGTTGCAAATAGCAAGATTTTATTTTTTTTGTGATGGCTGCATAATATTCCATTGTATATATATACCACATCTTCTTTATCCATTCATCTGTTGGTGGACATCTGGGCTCTTTCCATAGTTTGGCTATTGTGGACATTGCTGGTATAAACATTGGAGTACAGGAGCCCCTTTGAATCACTACATTTGTATCTTTGGAGTAAATACCCAGTAGTGCAATTGCGGGGTTGTAGGGTAGCTATTTTCAAGTTTTTGAGGAAACTCCATACTGTTTTCCAGCGTGGTTGTACCAGTTTGCATTC
>LNAC01000148.1:60000-83219 GCA_002007465.1 Ailurus styani
AGATTTTTAAATCTACTCATGTAGATGATAAATTGTAAAAAGTAGATTTAACTTCACAAGAATTCCTGGCTTCCAGAATCAAAATATTTATTGGTGATTACCCATACAAAATGTGAGAAAACACAGATTTGGGAATTTGTTCTGTTAATATGAAGATTGTTCGATAAATTAGAATGGCATTTTGGGGCATTGTTTGCAAGTGTAACATGAAAATGAAATAAACTATTTGCAGTGGAAAGGGGGTTTATTTGGGGGAATCTAGAGGTTATTTGTAGATGGGCTGATGACATGTTTGCCTATGACTGTGTTAGTTAAACTTGTTCAGGAACTCATAGTTATATAATAATTTCCTTATATTCCAAAGAACACTGCTGTTTATTCAAATAATTTTACTCTTGCTTACCAGTCATCTGGTGAAAACAGCAATAATGGGAACATTGCCATCAATGCAACTAAAGGGTTTTGTCTTCAACTCTTACCCAGAGAACAAAAAGAAAGGTTCTAACTCATTGGCCCATGTGTCAGAGACTTATTTTCTCCCCCAAACTCTTGCATAACATAAGATGAATCCTTCTCCTGACCCTTCCCAGCAAAAACCAACACCCAACACCTCCCCAAACAAAACTACCTCTAAATCATCATGCACATTTTACAGTAAAAATATCTTGGACTATGCTGCACTTTAAAAAATAAGTTGATTCATTTTAGAAAATATATATATATATATATATATATTTTACCCTGTGGTTACAATGAAGCCTCAACTTTCAGATTTGTCTTCATCTAAACTTCTCCCCATATAAATAAGAAATGCTGACCACGAGTGACCTTGTTCTTGGGGGTGACACTAGAGTTTCATGCCCATTTTGATATCCAACATCTAAGGACAGTTTCTGAGGAGCCATTCCTTGTAGATGCAAACCTGGGATTTTTTATACTAAGACGTGGTGGTGGTTAGTAAGGAAATCTTGGATTGACATGATAACAAATTAAAAGAGACCAGCTTCCTTCTTCCTAGTACAGAGCCTAATCCCTGATATTCTTGGGTATAGGAGGTGATGTGTTTGTTAGAATGGAGAGCAAAGAATAGTGTATCAGAAATTTACAGACCACAGGTTCAGTCTCTTAGAGAAATGCAAAAAAAAGTTTACTTTCTATGCAAACTCTCTGACCTTTGACCCTTGCTAAGCTACACATAAAACATCTACGTGGGAGTTACTACCTTTAGAAACCCCATCATACCTTTTAGTAAGCTTTAAGTATTTTATTAATTAAATTTGTAAATGAATCAATCAAACGTGCTCACTTAGGCAGTGGGGCCTCTCCGTAACTCTGGGATTTTATTTTGATTTAGGCATGGCATCAAATTAAGCGTGATTCTTGATGAAGCCCTTGAGCTGCTTTTGTAGATGTCCACAAACTGGACGAAGACCTGCTTTACCATGAACACAGTGACCAGAGGAGGAGGAAGTGCTCCTCTGAAGGAGCTCCATTCTACAGAAGCAAATATTCAAATTTCATCTGGTTAGGTTTTTAAGTGTGCTCTAAATAAACAGGTCGCTGCTACAGTGTAGACACAATTGAAAGTTTCTCTAGTCCTAAATCAACAGACTTGCTGCTGCATTCTGCAGTGGTTGAATTTCCTGGGTGGTCTTTGAGAATTGCCCCGGGGGGTAAGTGCTGTCATAGTCTAATCCGGATGTTACAGAGGTATGTAAAATGGCATGTCTTGCAAGTTTAGTTTATGTGTTGTCTAGTCCTTCACGTGGACATAGACATTCCTTTAAGCTTTTTTGGAACCTCTGTGGAATGAATGGACTGGAAAAGCTTCCCTAACTTTGATTTTCTTAATAAAAGCTTTGAAATGAGACCTGGCACTTTCGTTGAGAAAGAAAATACGTACAAGACAATTGACAAACTTTTAGAATTAGAGCACAGGTTTGAAATTCGGGTGTTGAATCTGTGCCTGACTCTTATTCTACCATAAAGTTTTGCTTGTTTTTGCATCCCACAATCATGTTTGCCCATTTAAAATTAATTTTAATGTTTAATTTTTTTTAAATGAGGGAGACATAACAGGCATTTGGTGTACCATGTGATATCACCAATCACCACCTGCCATCAGTTCATTGATGTGCTAGAAATATAAAATAATGGGATTAATATTAATCTTTCCACGGAGTTGGGAAGAAAGGTGGTGAGGAGATAGCCTCTGAGACAGGGAGTTTTGGAGCCAAAGGAGATCCCCTCCCAGTCGGATCCCCAGTAAGGGAACTGACAGCACCCAGGAACACATACACTAATGTGCCCCTCCAGCACCTGTCTTGCTAACAGCCCCAAAGGAACCTGCTTCGGTGAGCCCAGTAAATCAAAGTGGCATCTCCCTTACGACGTAACTGGAAGGGAAGCTGTCCAAACCATGCATTCCATTCCTTACTGGGCCACCTGGAATTTAAAGCAAAAATGCTGGCTTTTACTTCAAATGCATAAGGAGCCTACCTCCCCAGCATGACCTTTCGCTCATTTTAGAGAATTAAATAGAGCTTACCAAAGGGTAACCTTCTCTCTTTTTCGTGCACCTGCACACACCCCAAATCGGGAGGCCCGAAACTAAATGATCCCTGAAAGCTGGGAAGCAGTGATGACCTTTTGTGAGTAAGTCTTCCTGGAAAACATATGGGAGGAAAGGTCTTGATAATATTAGAATCAATGTCAAAAGAGCTGATAATTTGAGAAAACATTTCAAGATTCAGAATTTATTTTCAAATGGAATTTCAAACTCCTGGGAAAGACAGAAGTTGCTTGAAATTAAGTGAAAAAGGAAATATATTCTTGCCTTGAGCTCTATGGCTGGAGTGAAAAACCCATGCAAAGTAATTATGTGCGGGTTACAAAGATGAATATTCTAATCATTTCTTTCCAACCAGTTATTTTTGGTAAGGAATCCTGTCAAAGTGTGCTGCTTCCAATTATTCAAATAAGAAAGCCAGTGTAAATGGTTTTAATCCTCTCTAGTCAAATGAATGTGGTGTGGATGTCCTGTGGATACAGACACTCAGTTATCTTTCTCGTTGACACGCATAAGAAAATTCCGGCTGGGCACTCATGATTTATTCTTTATATCTGGAGCTATGCTGTAATCATTCACCCCTTTTCAAGTCGAGTTTGGCAACTTTATCTCACTTGCAGTTTGCATTTTTTGAAAGTGAAAATATATTCTGCAGCTTTTGATGTGTTGATTGGTGGGAAGGTAGAGACAGCCGCACACAGTCTCCAGAGACACGGGCTCAGTGGCTAAATGAAGACCTCTAGTGCTTTCTTGTTAGTCAAGATGGATCTACATCCCGATGAACCACAGCTAGTCAATAGCAGAGGCTCTCAACGCATGTTCTCAGAAGCCACAAATCAGTTTTCCCTGGGAGTTAGTTATTGGCATCTCGTGCCGTAGGCCATGCCCTGCTGCTGCTTGCCCGACTGTAATTTTTCCCCCAGTGAAGTTTTTAAAGTCACAGGCTGAGACCGTAACCGTGCTCTCCTGGCAACGAGGCTGTCACAAGCTTGCCAGATAGCAATTGCCCATCAAATAAATTGCTGCTTTAATGTACTCAGCCTCTCACTATTAAAAGGAGGTTCAGTGCCAGCAGGATTTCCCACTGTTATGTTTTCCTCCTCCAGAATTTATTTCCAAATGTCTCCTCACCCCTCGGTGAGCATCTATATGGTACTCATGTATGTGCAGGAGTTGGCCCACTACGTTTTTAGGTCTCCATTATTTTTGCCTGAAGTATTGCAAAGGGCCCTGATGGGTCTCAACATAACCAGTCGCGAGTCTGCCTAATCCACCCATTCCTTGCTCCCAGAAGCATCTTCCTTAAATATAATCGCGTTTCTCCTCTTTTTAGAATTTCCCACTGGCTCCCCACAATCTCAGTGGAGCCCCTGGAAGATCCCCTTGTGTCAGAGCCTAAAAGACCCTAAGAAAATAGCATGTTATTAGGGAGAATTGCTTTCTGGGAATACCAGACTGTCCCCTGAAAGTAGTCCAGCACCTCTCCTTGGTAAAATCACAGTTTGAATTTAGGCCCCAAAGCTGTGTTTGAAATACCTGTGTTATTGGCTTATGGTGGTGCTTTTAAAAGGATTAGTGGGTAATTTTTGTGAGCCCCGGGAGCCCCATCTCTGGCCATCCCTGATGTGCTCCGGGCAGATCAACTCCTAAACACGATTGTCCCTCTTAGCGAATAAACTGCTCTCCCCCTGATAGCTGGGCCTCGTCTTCTCAAAGATCTCCATTACCCACAGTGCCCTCAAAGAAGAGACCGCTGTTATTGCACATCCTGGACGCGGCTGGGGTCGATTCTCATCCTCCTCTGCGCTGATGTTCTCGGGTTCTCAGGGCAGCACCTTCCTCCCCTTCTGCAATAGGAGCCATTATCCACCACCCTAAACTAGTGTGAGAGCAGTTCGCCAAGTTTCAGAGCAAATCAATCAATCCGCGTGGGCATCTCGCCGCAAGCTGCTCACCCCCCTTCCCCTCCCCAGGCCATTCCAGCAGTAGCGAGCTACTCCTAGTTCCCCAAGTGCCCACCTCTTGAAGCCGGTGACTGCGTACTCCATGAGGTAGTTGCCCTCGCCTGCATTCTTCTTCTTCATCTGCCTGCTGAACTCTTACTCATTCCCGAAGTCTCAACTCAAACATCACCTCTTCTCTGACATTTACAAAGGTTAAAGGAAAAAAAAAATTTTTTTTAAATGAGAGAGGCTTGGGAAAGAAGGCAGCAGAGTGGGAGAGATTGATCGGCTGGGATAATTGATGGAGCCCAGTCCAGAAGGAGATGATAAAGGTAAGATCAAAAGCGCAGAAGGAAAGCATCGTGTGCCTGCTCGCACACATGCCCATGGATTGTAACCATTTGTTTGCTTACAGCTCTCCTGCTCCAATGGGGTGGTGGCCCAAGCCACCATCCTCTCTTGCTCAGATCACTGTAATAACCCCCGAAGTGGCCTCCTTATTTGTTCCTGGGTCCACTGTAGAATCAGCTCTGCACAGCGGCCAATGAATCTTAAAATGCAGGCAGATCAGGCTACACCTCTGCTGAAAGTCTCTCCATCCCATTCCATGCAGACACCAGTGGGCCACAGGTCCCCGCAGGATGCTCTTCATTTTATCCCCTTTAAGGAGCATATCGCCCTCTCCTGCAATGTTTGCATTACTTATGTTGTTTATTTAAACCCCCTGCTCTAACTAACGTGTGAGCTCCATTAAGAAAGTTTCTGTTTACTTTTCTGCTGTATCACCAATAACGGACACCTAGTAAGTCTTCAATAAGTATGTATTGAATGAATGAGTGAAATTTCCCATGGATAGCCATACATAAAAATAGTACATATGGGTAGAAGTTAAAAAACTCATAGGATTTGTGTCCTGCATGATTTTGGCAAAGATCGTGGCTACCCCTAACAAAGGTCCTTTTCAGTACAATTTCTTGATGACTAACTGAACCTCTTACATTTGAAGTGCTCCATAATGACACTACAGCTTGTTAGAGAATAAGACATTAAGGTTCTTATCCTCGCATATCTCATACTGAATATTCTTATACAACTTCCCAAAAAATGCAAAAAAAATTATTCACTAAAAGAAAATAAGCAAAGTTAATGAAATTTGTAATTTAGGTTTGGATAACTAAAATAAATGGAGGCAACTTCGTATCTCTTTGCATGTTTATGTTTCGATTGCTTCCATATCTACAAACTCGCATTATAATTGTTATTTGGAAAGTTGTATCCAGTTGGTATTCAAATTGTTTTTCTCTTTATAATCTATGTTTTAAAGAAACATGGCCTCCTGAAGGAATCACTTTTATTTTAAATTCTAGAAAAGCATATTTCTTAACTGAGCCAATAACCAGTATTAGATTTTTATCTCTCACGACACGAATGTGCCAACAGAACATTTTCATGCCAAAAGACGGTTATACCTTCTGTGCCGTGAAGAGCAGAGTGGTGGCTGTTTGGGCTTTGAACAACATATCAGTGAAGTCAAGTCACACATTTCTCAATGCCATTACGCAAACAGAGGAAGAATGAAAGCCAGAGCCTGTAAAAGTAATTCTTGGATGGCTTGAGGAGTGTATAAAATGTGCTCTATAATTTTCAGCCTCCTGCAGAGCAAGTGATTAGCTAAAGAAACACTTTGAACCTGTTAGTTGTACATCTTTTAAACCATTTTAAATTATGGAAAAGATAGTCCTCAAGAAATTAATTAAAGTTTTGGACAATAATGCAATCAGGGATATCTGTGTTTGCAGTCTTTTCTCTCTGCTTGCATACATCTTTCTCTGTCAAGTACATCAAACAGCTAATTAGCCCCATTTTAAGAGCTTCACTGCTCACATCACTTAAAAGGATCTCCAGGCTGGCTTCTTAGAGACTTTACACTTTCTTTGCATTGGTTTCCTGAATGCCTCCTAGACTTTGAAAGAATCTATTCTCTACATATCAGAGGAACTTTAAAAGTAGATGGACTTTCTTTCCCACAAATGAGTTTTCTTTGTTTTCTCACTCATGATCAGCATTTTATAAATAATCTTGTAAAGGTTGATAAACCTATTTCACCTGGTATTTGCTTATTTTAAATACCCTTGGGTTTGCTGAAGACATATGAAAAACATTAGAATGACTGCTTTTTATTAAGACATGTGGGTACCAGAAAAAAAAAATTATGAGACTGAAGTGTTGCTTTCATTTAGCATAAAGCGTTACCATGACAAAAATTTGGTGTTTCAAATACCCGTTTTAGAAAAACACCAAAAACAGGTCACATGATCTACAGATATCACATGTTAGCACATGTTAAAAGTTATAACCATAACTAGAGACAGAATTTCTGACTCACAGCTTCCATTAATCTGAACTATCACATGTCATCTCAAGTTGACTATAAAAATAACTCAAGACGCCAGAGTGCTTCAATTAACAGCTGAAATATTGTGATATTTTAACACAGGTGATATAAAGACTCATAGCCACAAATAGATACATGGCTGTGAGTTATAGCTATTTCCTTGCAGGTTTATTGTTGAGGGCAGATGTAGAGAATGCCTTCTGTCTGCAAAAGCCAGTCAAGCAGGGCAGGGTGTGGGTAGGTGAGGGGGTGGGTAGAAGTGGATTCCACTTATATGGTTTTTTGATAATTTAAATATATGTATGAATATGGCCTGGGGCAGGAGAGGTGGCAGGCAGGACAAGAACACCCGTGAGTATCTGAGATAGGGACCGTGCAGTATCTTGAGTAGAAAAAGGTGCCCAGAGGAGCCAAATAGGCATTTGTGAAATAACAACCTCTGTGATCTTAGACACGCACCATGACCATGGTATGTTGGAGCAAGATTTTAAATGTAAGTACATTAAGTCATCGAACCTTCGCAACAACCTTTTGAGGTTAGTTCTGTTCTTAAATATTATCACCAACTTACCAACAGAGTACCTGAGCTGTAGTGAGTTTAAGTAATTTGCTCAAAGTCACACATCCACTAAACGGTGGGTTTTGGATTTGATCCCAGGCACATGGGCTCCAGAGTGCTAGAAAGGCAGAAATGATGAAGAAATGGTGCAGAGATGGAAATGGGAGGTGAAGGAGGAAGGGAGAGAAGAAAGGAAGACCAAATCGAGGCTAGAAAAGAAGCTATTTGTTTAGTGACACCTAATATTACAACTTTAATGGAAGGTCAGAATGTTTAAGGAGTAAAGGAAGGAACGGTGGGAAAAAGATTTCCCTGAGGAGTATGATATTTGACCTATGCTTTTGAAGTGAATCATACTGGATTTAAGACTTTTTTGCCTTAAAATTTCATTAAAACTGAACCCCTAACTAGTATTAATGCTTACTAAAGTGTATTTTCATACCAAGCAGAAAATGATTTCAACAAAAATAAATATTACAGTTTCAAAGGAGAGGGAATGAAAGCCAGGTTGATACACGAACTATCCAAATAAAGTGAAGAAAAATAAAAACACATGAACACTTAAATTTTTGCTCATATTTTACTAGGAGCATGTCATAAGTCCTTATATTTCAAAAGTATGCTATCAAGACTTTAAGGCTGGCCTCATTGCAGGTATGCCTGAAAAGAACAATAAGCAAGAAGTTGTCTTCAATGCTTGCAATAACACGAAACTGAAAATATTTGTAGGGTGGCAGCTGTTGAAACTCAGCCTATTTTTCACTGTGCTCTCTTTGGCAAGAGCATTTTTGAGAAATGAGTTTCTACTTTATCTGGCTTCAGTGCCCTGAATAAGTGGTGTCTGGGCCTTAGGTGAGCTGGACAACCCATAGCCATGGAAACGATTTAGGAGCAACGCTGGCTAGAAGTTACATAAATCGTCATCCAGTATGTACGTCTCACTACAAAGTTGAGGAAATTTGTCCCCTAGAAGCTAGGACTACTCATACATTCAACCATCCCACAGTTATTGAGTGCCTACCATGTGCCAGGCAGTGTTCTAGACATCAAGTTGGGGTATTTGTTTAAGGTCACACGGCTAATGCGTGATGATGGGCAGGAAAAGCAAGATCTTTTGTCACTCCTTCTAGTGCAATACTGAATCACTCAGTTACACACTTTCGAGGTTGTTTTCTCAACTTGGTTTTGAAAAGGTGTCTGATTATCTGGCTTGTCATGATTGTCCAATTTCTAGATGGTTGCTTCTTGCTATTTATTTTCCAGATAGGGCCAGCCTAGAGGTATTTTGTTATTGGAAAAGCAGGTCACTGCTGGGAATTTAAATTTTGCCCTCCATGTCTTATCATCCTGTTTAGTGCTAAATATAGCTTAGAATTCATATTGATACAACTCTGGGGATATAGGTCCTAATTGCAGCAACTAGAAACAGTCACTGGTAGTAGATGGTTTTGCTACCTCTGTATGTATTTAATATTAGATGTTTATTTTTTCAAGAAATTTTCTATCTCTGAAAGAAGTTACCCAAGCATGATAGGATGTGATCTTTGTTACAGCATCCCAATTATAAGATAACTCGATTCAAATCTTCCCCTCCATTTGATATACTTCTGTATTTTACTGGTTATTGGAGGGATCAGTATTGAATCCAGGTATGTCTGACTTCAGTGCTTTCCTCCCCCACCTTGATTGCTGAGATATAATTTTATTTTTTTGCATTATTACTGGACCACCTACCTCTTTTCCTTGTCTATTTTACCAGTAATAAAAATTTCTATCCTGTTCACTAAGGTTAACCTGTGTATATTTTAGACCCAGGAACTTTCATTTCTTCCTGGCCTGGGGTTGTGTCAAAGCAAAACAACTGCTGTCAATGCATCTTAAGTATTAATAGCTTTTTAGATAAATGTATTATTATATGGTTGGCTAATATTTGTTAGTTAATAGAGTAAACCAACTAAATATTTCATAATTGTTCCTGAAACACATATGACATGCATCAGCATGTCTGTATCTACCTACATTTTTTGCCCATCCTTTTGGTGTCTAATATCTTCTTGCTAGTTTTAAGTGCATTGACCATATTGATGGGGATCTTTTTGAAACACATTTATGTATTTTACTGTTATTGTCTACTAGTAAAACTATTGAATGGCTCTTTGTCAGCAGTACACTGATACAAATCACATTTAATTTCTGGACATAGAGATATCAACTCACTTGCTAGTAGGTTTTTATTAGTTATTCAGCCAGTTATTTTTCCTTTGAGTCAGCCATATTTTTTCCTCCTTTACAAAGGAAATTTACGAGATTTGGGTATTAGTTGCCTCTAATGAGGGAAATTTAACAGGGTTCCATTTCACCTTGGAGAAGAAACTGCACAGAGGTGACCATATTGTGATCCATTCTGATCCTTTGGTTTAGTTAACTGGTTACTGACCGACTCCTATGACCAAGCCCCCACCTTAAGTCTTTGTTTCACTTGGTTCCTGTTTTGTTCTTCCAAGTCTGAGTCTGTGCCTTGAACCCGCTTTAACCTTGAACTTGACTGATTATGTAGCTCCTCTGGGATAGTCCCTTGTCCTTGCAGCTCCTCTCTGACTCTGGGATTATGTTCCCGAACTCCCAACCAGGAGGAGTGGCCACATGTATTCCCATAGCTCTTTAATTTTAACCACCTGCTTGCTTTCTTTGGTTTTATTAGTGGGACTTTCACAAAATATGGTCATTGTGGTTTTACTTACCTAGTTTTATAGCTATGATTTCAACTTCCAAGATCAGGAGCTGTCTACGTACTATATTTTTTGTGTGATAATAGTGGCTGTTTAGGTAATGTTTATTGAACAAGTCAAATAAAAAATAATTTCTGCAAAGTTTCTATTTTTAGAGTATCTGCTGCCTTGCTTGACCTCCATGCTATTATACCAATTGTTACCATTCCTGGATCTCCCTGGTCACTGCCACATATCAGTTACTGCCATTCTCAATTTCTGACTTTCACTTCCTACAAGTTGCTGCATTGCTCTCAAGCACATGAGTCATGATAGTAGGTGTACCTATTTTCCAGCCTCTTAGTTCCAGGCTCTTCTGAATAGACTCTACATTGCAATGCCTACCAAACTCAGAGTTCTTATTCTGATATGTTAATATTACTATTAGTTAACATGTTTGACTACTTACTCTGAACCAGGCACTATTCTATTTCCTTTTAAAGATTTTATTTATTTATTTTTGCAAGAAAGTGAGAGAGAGAATGAGTGGGTAAGAGGCGCAGAGGGAGAAGCAGACTCCACTGGGCAGGGAGCCCGATGCAGGGTTCAATCCCGGGACCCTGGGATCATGACCTGAGCTGAATGCAGACACTTAACCGACTGAGCCATCCAGGCACCGTGAACCAGGCACTATTCTAAATACCTGTGCTATAGTTATAAAAACTGCTCATCTAATTCAAAAAAATTAGGGTCATACAAATTCTAATGAGCCTTATTATGGTAATTTTCATGTAAATTTCATTAGACCTGAACAATTACAAAGTCATATTCACCAGGCAATATATACACAATGGGAAATCCAAGAATTTTCATGTTTTTTGTAGGTTTTATTATAGTTATTAAGTTTTCTGTCCTAAGATTCTGACCCAAGGATTTGCTCTAAATGGTGAGGAGGAAGAAAAATGAATATATCAATCTGTTTGTGTTTTCATAGGCTTCTTTTGTCCCCATGCCTATTGTTAAGTCTAAGCTTGTAAGTGAGTTTTCACATCATCTCTGCACAAGAGAGAAATTTATGAACATATCTAAAAATTATTCTGGAATTAATGACATTCATCCTAATTGCTTCATGATTGCCTTTTGTAAATTTCTAACTGGAAGTGGACATTCTTTATAATCAGGATGTACATGTAATGTTTTAACCTAAAATTTTAAAATACCAGGTAGAAGAGTATATACTCAATGAAGGACATCGAGAGAATGTCATGATTACTGAGCTCAGTCTGTGGTATTTCCTTCTGCCAATAATGACAGCCACACTGAAGTGACACGAAATGAACAGGACTATAATTATTATCAAAATAAATCCAAAAAGATGGACATATTCATTTTAGTTTTCAAGATAAAATACAGTAAAAAGAATGATTAAAAGATAGAGATTTTATAATTCCAAGGACAAATTCATCATATACTGCAAATATTACAGCAGAGGGGATTGACATCATGATAGGTTTGCCTCAAATCTATTATCTTTCAGTTAATGATACCTATCATCATGGAAATTTGAAACCCTAAAGTAACATATTAAGTTGTTCATATTAAGTTGGTTTATAACTGGAGTTCTTTATTCTAAATTTGGAATGAGAAATACCATTTTATTTCCAGCATTGATGAGGAATAGCTGAAATCTGAAAGAAGCACATACCCAGAATAATAATAGTAATGTGATCAGATGTCAAATAGTCTTTCTTTGGTACTATTAAATCCTTGAAGTAAAAATTTATGTAATCATTTCATTTCCAGTGTATCTGAAACATATTTATATTCAAGTTATTATGAGTTATAGACTGCTCTGATTTGTGTGAGAAGGGTCTTGGTGACAAGAATATGTAAAAAGATATTCTCATCAGCCAGTCCAATTCATGCCACCTCAGAAATGTGAAAGAATTTACAACCTACAAGTGTAACTATTGAGCTTATTAGCCAAATACTTAAAACAAATGTACCTCTAGTTGGATATCAATCGTTATCATAAGCTCGGATTATTTGTGTACTGATAACTGCCAGAATAAAAGTAAAATCAGTTCTAATTGTATTATCAATACATGATAGACTGAGGTTTTCATATCTGGATAAAACATATTTGGTGAAAAATAATAAGCTGCTTTTGGGAGAACAGTTTGACTTCCATTTGAAAGTAGTAATATTTTCCTTAGTATTTCTTCCACTTGGAAGTATGTTTTTTAAAATGATATGTCCTAGTTATCTTCCTATCTCAGTTTTTATAGACTGGCTCTTTTTTTTTCCTTTTTTTTTTAAATAGGGACAAATTTTCCATTGTACAGATGTACATTGATTTGCTTAACCAGGTTCCTATATTTATTGTACTTAAGGTGTTCCCAATCATTAGTTCGTTAGTCATTAGAAGTAAGCTTTAATGAATAACTTATACATATATTGTTTTCTCATGTGCAAGTGTATCTGTCCATACATTTACATAAGTGAGATAGCTGAATCAAAGAGTAAACGCGACCACTAGTTTGGTGACTATTTCCCAATTGACCTCCATGAGATTTTTTTTTTCCATTTCACATTCCTTCTAGAAATGTATAAGCCATGTATGAAACTCTCACCAAAAATGTAGTTTTGATCTGAATTTATTTTATTATTAATGAGGTTGAACCCCCTTTCATATGTTTCAGAACATTTGTATTTCTTTTTTTCTTTTCTTTTTTTTTTTAAGGATTTATTTTTAAGTAATCTCTGTACCCAAAACCAGGCTTGAACTTAAAACACTGAGATCAAAAGTTAAATGCTCCACCAACTGACCTAAAATCCCCTTTTATGTCTTGTCACACTTAATGTCACATTTTGAATTTAGCTTTTAGAAATTTTGAATTAGTGATTCTATTGCTAATTCTCTGGTCCTCCATTTGGACTTCTGCTTCTAAAAAACTGGACTTTATGTTGACTTTATTTTATTTAATCAATTAATTAATTAATTTGTTTTTAAAGACTTATTTATTTATTTGTCAGAGAGAGAGAGAGATAGTGAGAGAGGGAATACAAGCAGGAGGTGTGGGAGAGGGAGAAGCAGTCTCTNGAGAGAGAGAGACAGTGAGAGAGGGAATACAAGCAGGAGGTGTGGGAGAGGGAGAAGCAGGCTCCCTGCTCAAGGCTCGNAGAGAGAGATAGTGAGAGAGGGAATACAAGCAGGAGGTGTGGGAGAGGGAGAAGCAGTCTCTATCCCAGGACCCTGGGACCATGACCTAAGCCGAAGGCAGATGCTTAATAACTGAGCCACCCAGGTGCCCCGTTCATTTTTTTAAAATAGATTTTATTTACTTATTTATTTGAGAGAGGGAGAGCGTGCTCACACACGTGCAGGAAAGGAGAGGGACAAGTAGATTCCGCACTGAGCCTGGAGCTCTACATGTGGGTCCATCTCACTACCCTGAGATCATGACCTGAGCCAAAATCAAGAGCATGGCACTTAACCTACTGAGCCACCAAGGTGTTGCCTCATGTTGATTTTGACCCTTCTCCATGCTGACAGTATGTGTTAGGGACCTTGTGTAATGCTTCCCCTCACAATGCTCTCTCTGCACCAACTGTAGACAATCTCATCTACTCTGCTCTGTGGTGCTAAGGGCATAGGTGAGAGAATAGAGGTAAGTTTCCAGGCAGGAGTGGTGGGACTGGGTATGTTCAGGCTTCCTTCTTAGATCAGTAGACTAATACGAAGGTCTCTCTGGGAGGGCTCAAGATAAATTATTCAATGGAATGTGATCTGTCTTAATAATAGGATCACAGATCATTTTGTGTCAGACACAAAAGCTAGAACACAAAAGCTTCAGTCTCTTCATAACGGTTTTGAATCTTAGTTTTACTTAATTATAATGAAATCTTTGAAATGATGATGGCATTTGATTCCTATGCAGAGATTTTAGTAACCATATCAGTGTCTCTTGACCAATATCTAGATTTGAATTTCAGCTTCATTCCTTCCTAGAAGTGATCTTGGGGATGTTAGTTAAATGATCTCAGCTTTAGTTTCTTCAGTAAGTAAAATGGGGCTATCATCAATTTTAATCACTTAGGATTATTGAGTATTAAGTTAAATAATGACTATAAATTGCTTAGGATAGTACCTGCCATATCCTAAACAAATACTAAGTGAGAGATGATAAATAAATTGGTAATAACTAAATAATAGATAATAAATAAATAAAATATATTATGAATAATATTAATAATACTAGATTTACCAGTAAAGGCAATAAACGAAGTGATTCAGTTTGAGCAAAATAAAATATCTGTAAAAAGGTAAGATTCTGATGCTTCCTACATTTTTAACATTCAACATCCAGGCTGTTAAATCAAAGTTTATAGTTAAATTAAGTTTGTAGAATGACACTCAAAATTACCATCTAACTATCTAACTTACTTTTATTACTTAAAGAATGGTGCTATATATTCAAGAATTTAATTATTAATCATGTAGCCTGCTACAATTTTTCAGTTGTTAATACATAGTAAAGGAATGTTATTTCCTTGAAAAAAAATATGTTTGTGTCATCACTTGATGTCTTTTTAAATTTCATTTATTTAAAATTGGACATATAATTAATTTTTATCTTGATTCATTAAAAAGTGCAGAAGGAAATTTTTCATGAAACAAAATATTGCTTTTAAATATGTATTATACTCTGATCTATTATAGTCTCTTCCTTTTCAACTCATTTTATTTTATGCTGTTTAAAAAAAATTATTTATTTGAGAGAGAGATGGGGAGAGAGATTGAGTAGGGGGAGGGGCAGAGAAAGAGGGAGAAGCAGGCTCTCTGCTAAGCAGGGAGCCCGATGTGGGGCTCTATCCCCCCTGAACCAAAGGCAGATGCTCAACCGACTGGGTGCCTAGGACCCTCATTTTATGCTTTTCAAATGAAGGGCATGTCTATTAAATTGGTTTCACAAACTGCTAATCGTTTATGGTCTGCAGTTGGAAAAATACTGCCCTAAAGCACATCCTAAAGAGTGTTAGTAGTTATAACAATTTTTTTTGAAAATTTAAAATCTAAACTAAATTTGAAAACTTTGTGGCTTTAATCAAGTTAAACAGGTTTCTCTAGTAAAAGACTTCTCAGGGTTTACTATTCTAGTTAAGAATTTCCAAGAAGAGGGTTGATACGAAATATAGCATTTTCTAATTGTATATGAGACTGTGCAACAGACAGAAGACCTTTGACTCTTCCTTCCTTTCTTCTTGCCTTCCTTTTTTCCTGTCTTCCTATTTTGTTTCTTCTTTCCCACCTTTCTTTATTTCCAGGGAGCAGTTTGCAGGAAATAGACTGCATGTATTTTCATATCCCGCCACTCCACCCCATCCCACCCCCGCCAAAACTCCCAGGTTACTCTTGGCTATAACATCTTACTGTTTGCATTTTTATTTGCTCAAATCACACATTTCCAGGTGTGAACTTTGAATTTGTCAAACAAAATTGTTCTGACTCTCCGGAAGCATCAACTCTTTCATTATATTTTCTCATCAAACACACTTTTATTTTCTATTACCTATGGTAGGATCATCATAAATTGCACATTTTGCACATCTTCACATTATAAAGTCACAACTGCATCATGTAAAGATTTACTGTTATATCCCTTTAGTCTATTTAGATGCCAGCTATATTTACTGAGTCCATTTGATAGTATTCTGTAGACCAGAGATACAGTTACATTGTTTTAAATCAATAACTAATTACTATTTAGTTGTACAGAAACAGAAAATAAAGAAATAAAAGATCAGAACTAACATTGAGTACCTACTATCTACCAAAGTTCTTTTCCTTACCAATGTTACATCAGTTAAATCTTCTACACTAAAAAACAAAACAAAACAAAAAAACCCACTGTAAAGCCTGGTGATTTAAAATAGCAGTGATTTATTAGATCCACAGTTCTACAAGTTGGTTGGGCTTAGCTGGACAATTCTTCGGTTGGTTTTGTCTGCAGTCAGTCATGGGACAGCAGCCATTTGGCAGCTCATTTGCGGGTGGAGTATCAAAAATGGCCTCCCAGCATATCCAAGGCATTGGTGCTGTCTCTTGTCTGGACCTCTGAGGCCAAGACCCCTGAGGCCAAGGCTTGAGAATTCTCAGTTCTGCTACATTTTGTTGTTCAAAGCAAGTCACAGACTGGCTCAGACAGAAGGCCCCTTACTTCCTGATGAGAGTAGCTGGGAAATAATTATGTCGGTGTTTTCCCATACACTACAGTGATTTCAAATAAAATCTTTATAAGAATGCTATAAGATGGTTAGAAAGATAAAGAACTATTTTAAAGCAGAAACCTCAAAGGGAGTTGGAATAAAAAGCATCTATTCCTAATGAAAAAGAAGTGGTAACTTATAAAATACATAATATGGAATAAACAATTGACTATATTCTATGCAAGGCTTTACTCTTCAACTTTAAAAAAATTGTTTAAGGACAACGAGTTATGATTCATTTCTTTTGTGGGATAAGTGCAATTTAGTAGAAAAAGCAGAATCTATAGAATTATAGAATCTGGGTTTGTACACTGCTCCTCCAATGACCACTTATGGGGTCTAAGGCTAGCATAACACAAAGTTTCCTCAGAAGGCTGTAGGTAAAAGTTAAATGAAATAATTTTGAAATACCATCAGCATTCAATAAATAATAACCATTGTCCCTGCTTTTTGCTCTTTCACATTGAACTTCATTAATATCTAATTAAACAAAACTACAGACTTCATATTGCTTTCTCCCTAACCTTTTCTATTGACTTAAAGTATATATTAAGTAAAGAGGGATATAGGATACATCTTATATTTTTTTTTCTTTGATTTAAAATGTGATGGTAGAAAGAATGGAAAGAGAAAAATATTTTTTAACTTTTATTTTCAAAATGAGCCACGAAGCACTATTTCAAAATCAACAGCTCAAAGATCATTTTTAAGTGTATGTATATATGTGTTAGGAGATGGTGATTGTACTACTAAATTATAGATTTTTTCGATAGAGATATTAAGTTTTTAAAAATCAGAACATAATTTAGTTTGACAGATAAAAACTAGCACTTCAGTACCTCTAGAGGAAGTCCAGGTCATATACCAAAGTTTGGAAACTTTGGTCATATTACCACACCAACAGCACTCCAGCTTGAAGTAGGGGACCTAAAGTCAATTTGATATTTTTTAACCAAAAACCAAAATGAAATATAAGACACCCAACTGTGGTAAGAGAAGGAGAAAGTCTTCAGGTAGATGTCAAGCTGCCCCTAAGGTAGGTATGAGTTAAGGTACTTGCTCAGACGGCCTTCCAAGGTGCTGATTCAGGATTTGTGTAAAGGAATCCTGTCAAGTATGATGGTCTTGTCTTCCTAAATGTTTCCGTCTATCTTCTTTTGTTTGTTTGTTTGTTTATGTCTATCTTCTGCTGGACCTTTGCTCTGTAGGAAAAAATGATTTTTTGTTGTTGTAGGGGAGAAGGTGTATACTACAAATGAAAAATAAGACCACGGGTTTATGTTGGGGGAAATATTTCAGTCAATGTCAGGGAGAGAATCATCTTCCTGAATGATGAGAGAAAGGCTCAGTGACAGTAGGGAGGGCAGAGGCAGTACCCGGTCACCCTTGCAGGGTCCTGGTGGTAGCCTCACTTCAGTGACTGCCAGATGCAGGGCCTGAAATGGTGCCAGCCCCCTTAGGAGGCAGAGAAGGCATAACAATGAAAGACACTAGCCCAGGAGACTGTCAGAAGCTACAGGAAGGCTCCTGAGCCCGCCAGGAGGTTTTATGGAAGCCAGGAGTAGAAGAAAAAACTGCTCTGGTCACCTTAATTTGTGACCGCTCCTATCCCACCCCCTCAAAATCAAGATGGATGAGACAAGCCAGGATTATACTTAACTCTGTTATGTCTCAGAACATTTCTTGTAAAATATTTGTAACTGTCTGAAACTCAGAGGAGAGCTAGCATATTAAACAATTACTAGGGGTTCAAAAGTGATNTTAACTCTGTTATGTCTCAGAACATTTCTTGTAAAATATTTGTAACTGTCTGAAACTCAGAGAGAGCTAGCATATTAAACAATTACTAGGGGTTCAAAAGTGACCCTCATTCCAGGTAAGGCAGTGAAGATTATCTGAGTTTTAAAGATATGGCTAAGAGCTCTAGGATCTGTCCCGTAGCCTTTTCCTGGCAATAGTCACAAACACAAAATGTTATAGCCTCGCTTTCAGTTTTTACTCTTGGCCGTTACAGACCTATGGCTTGCATTATATTTAGCTAAATAATATTGATGCCCTTTTATGAAATTTGTTTTTTTTAATTTTGCTTTTTTAGACCTGTTTTGGAATAGATCTATCTATATGCAGCGTGTCCAGTAATATTGAGAGTCCTACCTTCCATGATTCCNTATGGCTTGCATTATATTTAGCTAAATAATATTGATGCCCTTTTATGAAATTTGTTTTTTTTTAATTTTGCTTTTTTAGACCTGTTTTGGAATAGATCTGTCTATATGCAGCGTGTCCAGTAATATTGAGAGTCCTACCTTCCATGATTCCGTGCCATCGCATGATAAAACGCTCTATTTATATTAAAATGAAGGTGTTCCTAGGGGAGACATAGAGCAGAATGGAACAACAAACAGCTTTAGAGACTGAATATGTGAAGTGACAGTGACGGCAAAATGGTAGCTTTTGGTGTGGAGAAGAGAGGCCCAGAGGACAGCAGGAAGACACTGTGTGAGCCCCCGTGCCTTGAACTTGGCAATTCTCGTAGTTTTAAGTACTTGCAGTATGACAGCTCATCCAGAGTTTTTTGCCTCCCACATCTTGACTTGGTATGTAGTTGTAATACGTTGTTGGCTGAAGGTCAGGGAATATTTTTTTCCTTCTGTTAACCAAATGAAGTATTTTATCAGATAATCACATGAGTAACTGAACTCATAGCAATATTGTGATTGCAAAGATCTGTTTAATCCAGATAAAGAGAGCAAACCATGAAAATCACGTTAACTTAAGATGAAATGACACCCAGACTAGAAAAAAGAGAAAAGAAGAAAATATGAATTAAAGGACTAACATCTCTCCTGGAAGACCAGTTTTCATGGTGATGGACTAGATGTGACCAGACGAAGTCACCAAAGGATTTCCTTGGAATTGTTGAGGCTAGGCGACCCTGTGTCCACAGACTGAGAGCAGTCAATGAATAGTGTGAAGAAAGGCCTGAATTTTCCCTCTTGCTTTGTCATTCTTCGTAATGTTGTGAAAATGATTTTACCTCTTTTGAATGCAAGTTTATTGCATTCAATAAATTCCATATTCGATTAAGTGATCTCTAAGTTTCCTTCCAGAACTAAAACTTGTTATTCTTGACAGAATTCAAATTGAGCAAAAATTCAAAATATTATTTATAAGAAGATCTCAAAGTTAATAATTTTCCAGGTGCTTTATTAAGATTACCTGGAAGTTATATAAGTTTAAAAATAAGTATCTAGGCTAGTATTTCATGACCTCAGTTGTCTATGTATTAAGTAGACTTTCCGAGAATTTTAGAACAGGCTATACGTTTTCCATCAGTTAAGCACAGAAGAATTGGTCTTTAATTCAGGTATAGGTCCTTCCCTGGTCTCCTTTCCTGCCCCCCGCCCCCCTTTTTAAAGATTTTATTTCTTCATTTGAGAGAGAGAGAGAGAGCACAAGCAGGGGGAAAGGCAGAGGGAAAAGTAGACTCCCTGCTGAGCTGGGGGCCCAATGTGGGGCTGGATCCCAGGACCTGGAGATCATTACCTGATCCTAAGGCAGACACTTAACCACCTGAGCTACCCAGGCATGGACACCACCACCACCACCCCCCCACCTTTTTTTTTGGTAAGAGATGGAAAATCCTCTCTATCAGATCAACTGTTGGATAAAATGACTAGGTCCATAATTAACCATGAATACAGATTATCTGAATTCTGAGTGCTTGCCAAAAAGTTAATTTCAAACTCACTGCTTCCCAGTATCTATCAAAAGATCTGCAGACAGAAACAATATATAGGAAAGATTGCTTAAAAGATGAAATCTGCCCATTATCCCAGACACTTTAAAATCTACCCCTAGATTTGGTCAGATCACAGGATGGCTGCCTACCTGGAAGGTAGTGTATTGACCTTATAGAATTGCCTTTGCTAAAAGGTTGTTTTAGAGTGATGCCGACAGCACTATGAAACTTGTCTTTGTGTCTACTCTAAAAACACAGTTGAGGATGTAAGCCAGTATATTACATGCTACTGGTTTTATGAGGACCATGGGGAAAAATTTCTGTCGGATATTAGTAACAGCAATAATTTTGCTTCTTCTAACAACTGTTCTGATTTTATCTTATATACCTTGTAAACTGTGTAACTGATCAGGATTCTGTTTTCTCTCTGACCAAGAGAGCTTAGAGCCAGATTTGCAGCCCACCAGTAGCAAGTATTTATGGTATGAGTTTTTTTTAAGGATCTCCTTTCTGGCTCCATTTTATAAACCTACTGATATTTTGCTTCCATTTATGTATCCTACTTTTAATTCAAGTTATCTCTTTGCTTAATTTTTCCTTTTAATCTGAAAAAAGTATTTCTACAACTAGATATCTATCTATCATCTATCTATCTATCTATCTATCTATCTATCATCTACCATCTTATATATTGNATCTCTTTGCTTAATTTTTCCTTTTAATCTGAAAAAAGTATTTCTACAACTAGATATCTATCATCTATCTATCTATCTATCTATCATCTACCATCTTATATATTGGTTTTTTTTTACTTTCTTCCTTGTTTCAAAAAGGACTTAAAAGATTTTAACAAAATATATGCAATCATATTTACAAATATGAACAAGTAAATCACAAAACAGGATTAAAATTGTGTACTTACTTGATGGCAAAGATTAGATCAGAATGAAACTTTTTTTTTTTTAAAGATTTTATTTATTTATTTGACACAGAGAGAGAGAGATTACAAGTAGGCAGAGAGGCAGGCAGAGAGACAGGGAGAGGAGGAAGCAGGCTCCCCACGGAGCAGAGAGCCCGATGCGGGCCTCGATCCCAGGACGCTGAGATCATGACCTGAGCCGAAAGCAGAGGCTTTAACCCACTGAGCCACCCAGGCGCCCCAGAATGAAACTTTTAATAGTATATAGATTCAGGGTGAATAACTCTCCCATGCAGTACTACTGTCAATTACACATGAATGAACTCATTGTCTAATTTCTCATTATATTCCTTGAGCAGCTACTGGCTACCACCAGAACTAGGGAAGTCACTTTCTACTGTTTTCTTCTGGTCTTACTAGTCTATCCGTATCTCTACCCCCTTCACAAGCAATGTATGGTAATAGGAACCTCCCAGCCCTCTTTTGAAACATTTCCAACTTTTTAAATAAGATGTCCTTTATTAAGCATTTCTACTTCTAGAAATGTTTATCCTACTTTCAGAGTGATTTCTTCTTAAAGTGGAAGTAATATTATCAAAGTGACATTTTTGGAAGCCACATAGAATAGTGAATCAGGAAAGGGTCTATCTCTACCACTTTCTTGCTATGTAGCTTTGGAAAATTTCTTATCTTCTCTGTGCCTAAGTTCCTCATCTGTAAAATAAAGATATAACTCCTATTTATAAGCTTGATGTGACGATTAAATGAGTTAATAGATAGTGAGTACTTTGATATAATCATCATTGTAGTAAAAGTTCCTTAAAAGTTAGGTTCAAACCTGGAGGTGTTTCATCAGTCAGTTTTGCAATAAGGCAACATTATACGAAGGAATTCACTTTTGTGATTAATTCTAGGGATGCCTGACATTACAAGAATAAAAGCATGGTCACACACCGTATATGAAAACTGTATTCATGAATGTATTCATTCCATAACAATCCTTTTCCAGAAAATGACAGGTCATAACAAATGAAAGGAAAAAAAGAAAAAAGTAAAAAGAGACACCTGTTTGATCCAGAAAGACTTGGGTTTGAATCTCAGCTTCACCATTTTTCTATTCACATAATTAATCAATTATTTAACATCTCAGTTTCCTCAGATGCAAAATAAAGGTAGTGCCCACTTTTCAAGGTATGGATACGAAAGATATCTGTCAATTGTTTAAGACAGTCCCAAGACAGTGGGCTGAGAGAGAGAGAAGGTGGGGCTGCAAGTTCTCTTCGGGTCTGATCTCTGAGACACCCCCAAACTGAGAGCAAGGAATAGTCCTTGAGAGGCTTTGTTTCTGCTTCTGGGAGTGGAACTTGGCTCTGTTCAAGGTCTTACACTTTAGAGAAGCAGCATATGTGTTAGCAGTTGATTGGTTCTCTGATGCTTCCTACACATAGCAAGTTGGGGACCGAGAGGTTTCTTATTATTTTTTCCTTTATCCTATTTAATCAAAACTCAGAATATTTTTTGATATTATTATATTAAAATGTTGTGGATTTTCTATGGATCTGGTGGGGTTCCACCAAAAGTTCTGAAAGTCACATCCATAACTCTTTCTGAGAGAGGCCTGACTCTAACTCTGTGTGAGGCTGCTCTGTGACAATGTCCTTAAGATTCTTATCACTGAGAAGGTCTACCAGGTACCATTTGAGATTTTACAAAAGGTATAAAAAGAGCCAACAGGGGTGCCTGGGTGGCTTAGTCATTAAGCGTCCGCCTTCGGCTCGGGTCATGATCCCAGGGTCCCCGGATGGAGCCCCGCATCCGGCTCCCTGCTCTGCGGGAAAGCCTGCTTCTCCCTCTCCCACTTCCCCTGCTGGTGTTCTCTCTCTCGCTGTGTCTCTCTCTGTCAAATAAGTGNCCCTGCTCTGCGGGAAAGCCTGCTTCTCCCTCTCCCACTTCCCCTGCTGGTGTTCCCTCTCTTGCTGTGTCTCTCTCTGTCAAATAAGTGAATAAAATCTTTAAAAAGAAAGAAAGAAAGAAAGAAAGAAAGAAAGAAAGAAAGAAAGAAAGAAAGAAAGAAAGAAAGAAAGAAAGAAAGAAAGAAAGAAAGAAAGAAAGAA
>LNAC01000148.1:83353-238069 GCA_002007465.1 Ailurus styani
AAAAAAAAAAAAAAGAGCAAACAGCCACACCCCATGGAGTTCTGGCTATAAGCCCCAAACCTATGTGTGATCTTGTAAGCCTGTGTGCAGGCAATTACAAAGACTGTACCTGGGAGCCCCCACAGGATAAAGCTGCCCTCCAACACTACACTTGGGGCACAGCAAGCACACTGCAGTTTCTGAAGGAAGTTGCCGTCATGGAAAGACCCAGAATCCCTGGCAGCTCACACTCTTACACATATGTTCATCTTAGCCTAGCTGCCTCTGTTTGGAGGAGGCCTCTTTATCTGGGGCCTCAGCTCATTCCTTCCACAAGTATCTCTGCTGAGACCTTCTTTTTAGGGAGAACAAAGTATCTTGAAAACAATGTTCTCTATTGTAATTCAGTACTCAGTACTTTCCCACTTCCACCCTCAGTTTCACAGATAGCGAGAAGCTCTTTACTCTGGGCTCCCTGGGTAGCGAGATGATCCCTTACACGTCCCTGATCCGCCTAACCCTCAGCCAGCACCACTCCATGGGAATAACTAGGGAATATTGAAAAACTGGAACGCTGAGATTGCTGGTACTTTATTTTTTTTAGGAGTTTTAAAAATGTATTTATTTAACAGAGAGGGAGAGCACACAGTAGGCAGAGCAGCAGGCAGAGGGAGAGGGAGAAGCAGGTTCCCCACTGAGCAGGGAGCCCAATGTGGGGCTCCATCCCAGGACCCTGGGATCATGACCTGAGCCGAAGGCAGATGCCTAACCAACCGAGCCACCCAGGTGCTCCATGGAATACTGAGGTTGCTGGTACTTTATCCTGTTTATTTAGCTTCTTGTTTATACTAGCCATAGTAAGTAATGGAAGTCTTGCCTGTTTCTTTAGTTTTGGCTTACTTTTTTAATTGCTACTCTGGCAGCTGAGCTCTCAACATACCCTTGATTTGATATTTGATCTCAAGCAATAATTTACTTTGTGAATTTTTACCACTTGGGGAGACAGGGTCTGAAAGACTTATTTCCAAGCTCCACAGATCCTGGGGCCTTCTATATTTTCCCTAAATTCTTTTTGCACACTGAACAATTATTCCTTTAGCTCATCTCTCTCTTCCTGCATCTTATCTTATCCAACTAAGACAGGCCGATTGCTACTTTCAAGATTCTGTGTAAAGGAATGGCTCGTGCAATGAAGAATGAACAGTAACTTATTGGGTATATTGCTTGTCTTCCAAATTACCACAGTGACAATTTTCCAGTTGTTCTGTACTATTTAACACAAGTCACTCTTTCTCCAGTCTCCAATAGTCCCTTTTCCATGCTCCCACCTCCACAGATTTTTTTTCCCGTCTTTCCAACTGCTATTCCTGCTCACGACGACCTAGAGCCACATATTTAAGGATGTATTAGGGTAACACCCCAACTTCTTTCTTTCTTGCTGGGTCTTCTTTTAAAGTTTTTATTTAAATTCCAGTTAGTTAACATATAGTACACCCCATTTCAGTAAACATTTCTATATCCATCAACAATTGTATAATAAATTGTTCCAAAATTTAGTAGCTTAAATAATAAAGACGTATTATTTCTCATGAATCTGTGGGTTACTGGGTGGTTTCTCTGCTAGTTTCTCTCGCAGGTACCCATGTGATTACATTTAATTGCAGGCTGCTTGTGCAGAAAGGTTCAAGATGGCTTCACTCATGTTTGGCAGTTGGTCTATCATATAAGATGCCTCTGTTCTTCTCCATATGGCTCTTCATCCTCTACTGAGCTGGAATGACTTCCTTCCATGGCAGTTTCAGGGCAATTTCCAAGAAAAAGAAGGTAAATGTTTCAAGGCCTCTTGAGGTTTAAGCTCTGGAACTTAGACAATGTTATTTCCGCTGCAGCCTATTGAGAAGCATTTGATAAGCCCAACCCAGATGCAAGCGTCAGGAAAATGCACTCTACCTCTTTTCAGAAGAAGCTGCAAAGGACTTGAGGTCATATTTATTGTGCCATAATAATATCACTCACTGAAATGAGAGGATTGTGTCCTGACCAGTGTGTATCTTTAAAAACTTGCTTCCCCTCTGGAGATAGCTATTCCATAAAACATTTCTGCAAGCTGTTTCTCTTGGCTCAGCTCTCAAAATCTTGCTTCTACAACTACATGTCAAACCTCAGCTCTCCTGTTTCCCCGGGACTCCTTTTATGTTGCTCTTCTCTAGGTAGTCTCTTCCCTTGAAGGCTTGCCTGCTCTGTGTCATTGAGTGTTATGGGCTAAAGTGTGTCCTTCTAAAAGGGATATATGGAAGTCCTAATATTCAGTACATCAGAACATGGCCTTATTTGGAAAGAGGGTCTTTACAGAGGTAATTAAGTTGAAATGAGGACATTAAGGTAAACCCTAATCTAAATATGGCGGTGTCCTTAAAAGGGGAAATTTGGATACAGATACACACAGAGGGAACATGATGTGAAAATAGATAGGAAGAGCACCACGTGAATTCAGTCCAAGGATTGAAATGATGCATCTACAGGCTATAGAATGCCAAAGATGGCCGAAAAACCACCAGTTTTAGAAAGAGGCAAGGAAGAATGTCCCTACGGTTTTCAGAGGGAGCATGACCCTGCCAACAGCTTGGTATCGGACTTCTAGCCTCCAGAACAGTAAGACACTACATTTCTGCTGTTTTAAGCCACCCAGTTTATAGCACTTTGCTAGGGCAGCTCTAACAAACTAACACAGACAATTTTTTCATGGAATTCTGAATCTTCGACTGAATACACTGCTGTTCACATACCAATTTGTTCCCATGTCAGTTCAGTTTCCTGAAAGGGCACTCCAAACATTACCACCTATATCTCTGGTTTGTCATAGTTGAGTAACTGCCTGGTGCTTCAAGACTAGGCCCTAGTAACTCACATGATTTTTTTGTTTGTTTGTTTGTTTGTTTGTTTTTTCTTTTTAAGATTTTATTTATTTATTTGTCAGAGAGAGAGGAAGAGAACACAAGCTGACAGAGTGGCAGGCAGAGGCAGAGAGAGAAAGAGGCTCCCCGCTGAGCAAGGAGCCCAATGTGGGACTCGATCCCAGGACTCTGGGATCATGACCGGAGCTGAAGGCAGCCACTTAACCGACTGAGCCACTCAGGCGTCCCTAGTAACTCACGTGTTATAGTATTTTTAAAGANTGTTTGTTTTTTCTTTTTAAGATTTTATTTATTTATTTGTCAGAGAGAGAGGAAGAGAACACAAGCTGGCAGAGTGGCAGGCAGAGGCAGAGAGAGAAACAGGCTCCCCGCTGAGCAAGGAGCCTGATGTGGGACTCGATCCCAGGACTCTGGGATCATGACCGGAGCTGAAGGCAGCCACTTAACCGACTGAGCCACTCAGGCGTCCCTAGTAACTCACGTGTTATAGTATTTTTAGTTCTTACTACCTAAATCTCAGAAGTAGGCAAAGGTTTAATTTTAACAGTATAACTTTCATATTATTAGAGATAGTAGTCATTTACAGCAGGGCCATGAAGATAGATATTAGGAAATATCTATATTTTAATACACAATGATAAGAGCAATTCCACATAAAGAATTTTGTTTTAAAATGCGGGATATAAGAAACAGCACAGAGGATCATAGGGGAAGGGAGGGAAAACTGAATGGGAAGTCATCAGAGAGGGAGAAAAACTATGAGAGACTCTTAATAATAGGAAACAAACTGAGGGTTGTTGGAGGGGAGGTGGGTGGGAGGATGGGGTAATTGGTGATGGATTTTAAGGAGGGCACGTGATGTGATGAACTGTGTGTTATACACGACTGATACGTTATTGAACACTTACACCTGAAACTAATGTTGTACAATGTGTTGGCTAATTGAATTTAAATTTAAAAAAAAAGAGAGCTGTATAAAGAACCACCAAAATCTAGAGAAACCGGAAAACAAATTTGACATGACTAGAAACTAATATAAAAAAAAAGACAAAATAACAAGGAAAATCTCATTTGGTTTCCAAGAGGTTTCCTTGCATATCACTTAATTTTTGATAGGGATTTTCCCCCCAATTCATGCTATGAAAGAGAAACAGCATCAATTCATAGGATATTTTGTTCCTCTACAAAAATGAGAATGAATAAACTAAGAGTATCCACCGAGCTGAGAGTACCTGGGTAAAATTAATCGCTTCCATCATAGTATAAATAGAAAAGGACTCCATATAAGCAGTGAGTCTTCTGAATGAGAAAGAAGTCATTTTATTAGAGCTGAAAACATCTGATGGAAGAGTTAGCATGGCTTATCCTGGCCTAGATTAAGCCCAAAGCAAACCTTCCAACTGTTGTTGAATTATAAGTTAAAAAATCTACAGAAAGTTTTCTTTAAGTACATAGCTTACAAAATTTGAGTTTTTATGAAAAAGTTACAAGCTGAAAAACTACTCTCCTATAATCTTACAAAGCACAAATATTAAATTTAATATTTAAAGAAACATGATAGCGTTTTAATGGAGATATGTTGAAAAGAGACTTGTTTTGTTTATATTTTTAGTTACCTGTCACTAATGTATATGTAGTTAATATATGTAAGTATTAATCTTAGGGTGTTATTTATGTGTGTTCCTTCCAGAATGCTTTCAGAGTATTGTACTGAGTCTACAATTCTATTTGTATACAAATTTAGCAAGTAAATTTTGGGCATGTTATTTGTTTATTATTACATATCTTCATACCTAGACATCCACTTTAAATCTTGCTTCTTAGGGAGCCTTATATTCCCGTTGCTTCACATTTGATATTTACTAAAAAATGATTTAGATAATTTGCTTCTTTCCGATAAATGACTATCTTCTTCCTTTCTCATTTTTCTTCACCTACCCCTTCACATACCAAAGACACAGATCTTTTGTTTTACATAGAAGTATAATCTACCATTACATTACATGCTGGGTTTCCCAGAGCTTTGTCATCAGAGTATGACATTATTACCTCACACTTGATTAACTAACTAGTTAGCTTGCACATTTGGAGGGTAAAATGTCAGACAGAGATTTTGAAATATTTGTTATTCTTGTGGTCATCTAAAGTGACTTCAAATAAGAACATTAGATTACTTGTCACTCTGTGTTCATCATCTTCCGTTCAGTCTGCAATGCTTGAAATCACCATACTCAACCGAGCATCTTCAAATCAGCATATAAATAAATGAAACACACAATTATTAGTTTAGAAAAAAATCACAATAATGAGCAGTAGTCTCCCTGCGCCTTGTCATAGGGTAATCCCATTCCCTGTAACTCAGGTCCCCCCATTGACCTTGAATTGGGATAGAAAGAGGAGTGAGAGATGTCCTTTGAAACTGCCCCCCACCCTCAGGAGGATGGAAAAAGCTGAGCTGTTTTTCCAGTCCCTCCCTCCCTCTCACAGACGTTTAGTAAAATCTCCTAGTGGCTCAGAACAAGTAGTCTTCATTACTTATGCTACATTTCTAGATCTGAAAAGAATTTCCTACAACTTGCTTTTAGGAATTTTGAGATGATATTGAATGAGTATTCTGTAATTTAAAAGTGATTAAAAATGAAAGTGATTGAAATATTAGAGGGAGAGGGACAGAGGGAGGGAGTAGATAGGTAGCTGATGGATAGGCAGACAGATCAGTAGGTAATATTGTAAAACTACAGGTAGTAGAACATCGGAAAAATAAGACTTGTCTTAGAATTTAATACTGAAGATGCCATTATGACAAAAAGTGTTCGGGAAAAGCTTCCTGTTTCGTCAAGTGTTACCCTCAGCCATTCTACTTTTTTTTTTTTTTCTTCCCTCTCCACAGAGCTGTGAACAACATTCTCCTGATAGCCCTGGATCCTGTATGCATAAAAGCCTGGATCCAAGTAACTGTCATTTGCTAGCTCCTTTCCCAGTAACTCACTTGTGACCTCTGGGAACTCTCTTCACCTCATCTGTAAAATGGGGCTAATAACATTGACCTATTTTATTGGCTGCTGGGAGGTTTGGCAGTGAATGTTTGAAAAGCACTTTAAAAATACCAATGAAAAATGAAAAAAAAATTAGGAAAGGTCACTTAGGTGACGCCAGAAATGCACACAGTATTTGAGCCGCAGAAGGTTAAACAAATACACAGCCGAGACCAGACTCAGGAGTAAGGGGTGGTTCTCCACGGTGGGCAGTTCAGGCTCTTTCTCTCCAGTGGTAACAGCTTGTTTATGCAGCATTAGGTAAGATGACACCATCAGGAAGTGGGTGTTTGAGTCCCAGGGAAGGTAATTTCATTAGTGATGGCTCTAAGCAAAAAATTAGCACTGTAAACATTTTTGAAAATGTAAAAGCAAAGACAACTAAAGTAAAAAGGAAAAAAAAGCTCAGAGTTTTTCCACCTAAGTGCAAAAATACATAAGGGTTGAGAGCCGCCTGGAAGTCAGAATGTTGAGTATCAGTATGGGATCATCAGGAAGGAGACAATGCAAGGAAAAATACACCTAGTACAGAGCCCTTCCTCAAGTAAGGGATGTCTAATTAAGATAAATGTGTTTATCCAGGGCAGAGATTAGCAGGTAAACAGAAATACTTCCATAAACACCTCCTTGTCAAAATAACTATAGTTTTGAACACCTGTTATGTGTCAGACATATACTAAATACTTTGATAATTTCAATTAACTCTCTCCATAATGCTAGAGGGTTGGTGGTATTATCTCCAGTTTACACTCGAGAGAGCTAAGGTTTAAATATCTTAACTCCTCCGGATCACAAATCTAAGAAGAGACACAATAGGGATTTATACCAGTCTATCTGATTCTAAGCCCACCTCCTGCAATTATAAATATGGATGTATATCCCAACTGATCATACAGAAACAAGGCATGCATTCAGACAGAATCATGGCCCATGTCAGCCTTAATTGTGTAGGATGAGGTATCTCAGTAACACATTTATTAGACTTTGGCTTGTGACAGTATATGTATATCATCTGCCTATAAAGTTAGTTATTAATGCATGATACACATACACAAAAAGGCATAACTCATAAGTTATGAGTTATATAACAAACACCTTGAACGCCCATGTAGCCAGCACCCACATCAAGAAACAAAACATTACCAGCACCCAGAAACCTCCTTATTCCGCCCTTGTGGGCATTATATCCCCAAAGGCAATCCCTATCATGCTTTTGAACACTATAGGTTAGTTTTGACTATTCTTGAATTTAATGTAAATAGAGTCAGAATGTATGTATGCTTTCATGTCAGATTTCTTAACTTCACTTTTCACAAGTTTCAGCCAATTTATTGTGTGTAGTTATTGTTACACACATTCTTATTGCTGGTAGTATCCCTTAATGTAACTATAGGACAGCATATTTATCCATTTTACTATTGATGGACATTTGGATAGTTTTCAGATTGGGTCTATTAAGAATAGTGTTACTATGAATATCTTACTTATGTATTTTGGTAAACATAGATATGCTTTTCCATTGGGTATATTTCTAGAGCAGAATTTGCATAGCATAAGGTGAGCATATGTTTAAAACTAATTGCATAGTTTTACAACATGTTTGTACCAATTTATGCTCCCACCTGCAATGCATGAGAGCTCCATTTCCTCCACATTCCACCAACATTTGGTATTTTCCTTCTTTTTTCATATTGGTTTTGATTGCACATTTTTGTTGCTATTACTCCCTGTATCTGGGAAAAAAATATTTTAAAAAGATCTTTGTTGTAAAGATGGCTTAATTTTCTTATGTAGGAGAATCCCAGCTTAACAAAAACTTTTGCCCATCATTTTAGTAGGTATGAACTCCATGACTAATCATAGCAGGCCTGATGGTTCCCATTGGAGTTGATGGAGAATTTTCTTTTCCGGATTTCCTTTTCTTAGAAAGAAAATAAATAATTTGTATGCCAATGATCTCTCTTTAACAGCCACTTCACCTCTGACCTGAGTCTTAATGAATTTATAAACTCTCTATTTTTTCTTTTCTTGTAACACAGAAAGCAAGATACCACACAGAAGCCATTCTGTTTATGGCGGCATTATCAGGAGAGAGAGGAAAATGGATAATCCATAGAGTGACTATGAAAGTAATACATTTCCTAATTGTCCAAAGTGTTTTTACTGTTTCTCAGTTTTGTGTCTCTATGTAGTTTGGTGTGTCTGAGGAAGTAATGTGAAAGTTGATCTCATAACGGATTCCTGATGAAGTAAAGGTGGAGAATGTGTGACACGTGGGTAGTCTCCAATCAAAGGATAAAAATGAGAGGGCCACAGAGAGGGGTGATGTGCAAGGAGCTTTGAACTGTGAGTCAGGAGACTTCAGCTCCATTCTTGGCTTCACTGTGGCTTTATAACTTTACTCCGTACCTTCTCCTCTCGGGATGGGATCTTCCTTGGCTGTAGTTACACAGTGTCTAAGGCATGTTTCTGAAGATAAGGAAACGTTAATCCAGATTCCTGCACTCCACCCCGTGGTAGTGAATTAGATTTTCTGGACTGGGACTCTACAATTGGCTTTTTAAAAGAAGGACACCAACGATTCTGCCCATTGAAGTTTGATAGTCACCGCTCTATGATAGCTTCCTGAGCAGCACTTTCCAAATGTGCCTTATCATAAAAATGGCCAGGACTGTTGATTAGGGAAATAGATGCCCAAGCCTCTACTGTGACCCTAGATGTTCTGATTAGTAGGTCTGGAATGAGTCCTATATGTCTGAGCAAGCTCCCTTGAGAAGACAAATGATCAACTAGATTTGGGGAAACACTCATCTCTGTATGCTAGTAGTTTCTCAACTGCTTTCTCCAAAGTACATGGAGTTCTTTAAGAACCATATGGCTGGGGGTTCCTGGGTGGCTCAGTTGGTTAAGCGTCTGCCTTTGGCTCAGGTCATGATCACAGGGTCTTGGGATTGAGCCCTGCATTGGGGGTCCTTGCTCAGTGGGGAGCCTGCTTCTTCCTCTCCCTCTGAACCCCGCTCATGCTTGCTCTCCCTACTGCTCTTGCTCTCAAATAAATAAATAAAATCTTTTTTTTAAAGATTTTATTTATTTATTTGACACACAGAGAGAGATCAGATCACAAGTAGGCAGAGAGGCAGGCAGAGAGAGGAGGAAGCAGGCTCCCCACTGAGCAGGGTATCCGATGCGGGCCTCGATCCCAGGACCCTGAGATCATGACCTGAGCCGAAGGCAGAGGCTTTAACCCACTGAGCCATCCAGGCGCCCATAAATAAAATCTTAAAAAAAAAGAACCTTATGGCTGGAAAAGGGTAGGATGGGGTAAAGGGGTGAGGGAAAATTTTACGGATGCTGGGTTAATGTTTAAGCCCTTTAAATGTTTAAAGCCCTCTGATTTTATCCAGAGTTTATCCACTTCCATGTAATTTATACAATATATTATATTGTATTATATATTATATATATTAGTTGTCCCCTCTAATTTTTATTTAAAAAAAAAGAGTTCTCCAGATAAACTGTCTGAAAACTACTGTCTATTTAAAGATCTCTATTTTAAAAAATTAAACATTTGTGTCAACTTTCTCTTGACATATCTATCTACACAGAATATATATATATTTTCCCATACACCAAATATATGTATGTATTCATACGCAGAAAAGTACACATATCTTAAGTACACAAATTAGTGAATTTTTACTATTTGGAACACATTCACACCAAGAAACTGAACTTGACCAACATCTCAAAAGCCCCAGTCATATCCTTCCCAGCCACTATCCTTAAAAAATGATAGCTATCCTGGTTTCAAATGCCATAGATTAGTTTTACTTGTTTTTGAATTTGGCATAGCAGAATCATTCAGCATACGTGCACTTGTATCTGGCTTTTTTGCTCAGCGCCACAGTTAAAATTCATCTATATTATTCTGTTATGTAAAGTACCTTCTCATTGCTTCATAATATTCCATTGTGTGTGACTATACCACAATTAATGTATCTATTCTATTGATGATGGTCATTTGGGTAATTTCTAGATTTTGGATAGTGCAAACAGTGCTGCTGTAAACATTCTGCAACAGGCCTTGTTGTGAACTTATGTTTGCATTTCTTTTGGTGTGTTGTTAGGAAGGGAATTATGGGGTCCTAGAGTATAGTGGATATGGTCAGTTTTTATAGATGCTGCCTAATGGTTTTCCCTAGTGGGTATACCAGTTTTTATTTCTGCAGAAGTGTACAGAATTACAGTTGCTCTAAACCCTTACCATCATTTGATAATTTCTGTCTTCCAGCTTTTGTCAGTGGGTGGCTGACTGGAGGGTTATATTGTTTTATCTCATTGTTGTTTAACTTTATATCTTTGTTAGCTTTTTCTTACATTTATTGACCATTAAGACATTTCTTTTGTGATGTGGCTATTTAAATTTTTGGTCCACTTTAATTTTTTTTTCAACTTACCTCGTTACATTTTTTTATTATGTTATGTTGTTCACCATACAGTATATCATTAGTTTTTGATGTATTCCTTCTCTAACAATATCCCTTATGTGGATTCAAGTTTCTGACCTATTTTATTTTCCTTCTCTCTAAAGAACTTCTTTCAAAATTTCTTGCAAGGGAGGTCTTCTGGTGACAAATTTCCTAAATTTCTGGTTGTTCGAGAAAGTCTTTATTTCTCCTCTACTTTTGAAAGATAATTTCACTGCATACATAATTCCAGGTTGGTGGAATTTTTTTTTCAGTCAGCATTTTAAATATTTTGTTCCACTTCCTTTCGGCTTGGATGGTTTCTAAAAAGGTGTTCAATGTAATTCTTATCCTTTATCCTTTATGGATAATATTCCCCTCACCCCTACCCCAGCTTCTTTCAAGATTTTCTCTTTGTATTTGATATTTTGCAGTTTAAATGGTTTACCTAGGCATAGATATTTGGATATTTATCCTGCTTGGTATTCTCTGTGATAACTGGATCTTTCATTAGGTTTGCAAAATTCTCAGTCAATATTACTTCAAATTACTTCTTCTCCTTCTTTCTTTTTCCCCTTAGATATCTGTTACATGTTACATCTTCATAACTCTTCCACAGTTCTTGGATATGCTAGTCCATATATATTTTTTCATTATCCTTTCTCTTTGTTTTTCACTTTGGAAAGCTTTGACTAACATTCCTTCAAACTCACTGACTTTCCCTTTAGCTGTGTCCAGTCTACTGATGAGCCCCATTAAAGGCATTCTTTATTTTTGTAATAGTGATTTTGATATCTAGCATTTTCTTTTGGATCTTCCTTAGAGTTTCCATCTTCTGCTTACATTTCCCATCTGTTTTTGCGGTTTACATTTTCATTAGTGCTCTTAGCATAACAAGTTATTTTAAATTTCCAGTCTGTCTAGTTCTGATACTTGCTTTATTTCTTCAGACTCTGTTTTTGCCTTTTAACATTACTTTATTGAAAGTCAGGCATGGTGTATCAGGAAAAAGGAACTGAGGTAGATAGGCCTTCATTGTGAGGTTTATGGTTATACAGCTAGCAGGAGACTGTGTTCACTGTTTGCCGTGGTTGTGGTGTCATAGGCTAAAATTTCCTTTAGTGTCCTGTTTTTGTCTCCCCTGTTGTTTTGGGGTTTCCCTAGAGATTTCTTGGTGACGGATATTTGCAGTTCTTTTGGCTTTAATTCTTATAGTCACACAGGAGCCCTATCAATGTGGTAGTAAGGTATGGGACAGGGGCAGCATTCTCTACAGTCCCAGTCTTCTAGTGAGCCTGAGTATTTCTCTTCCTTCATAGTAAAGGCTAAAGGGGGTTGGAGTTGAGTATCTCCCTTTTCCAAGTGAGTTAGGCTTTGGTAAAATTTCAGTTGGTTAGGCTCTGACAAAATAGTTTACGTTAATGGCAGGCCTTGTTAAGAACAGAAGTTCTGGGCATCAGAATGGTTACTTTTCCTCTTCTGCTGCCAGAAGTAGGAGGGGATTTTCCACTGATCGTTAGGCTATAAGAATTTGTAATAACATTCCTCAAGTTGTAACTTTACAGTTTGATAAAGCAGAAAAACATTTGCAAGTATTTATCACATATTTATCACATATTTTTTTAAAATTCATTTTTTATGATAATTCTCAACACTTAGGGGGAGAGTCCATATTTTGTTTAAATCCATGGCCTTTTGAAAGAAAGGAAATCATAAGTCACAAATTTACACTTTGATGGGAGATACAAAGATGCTCTAAATAGTGTAAGCATTCTAGATATAACTAAAATGGTGTTCATGATTCAGTTTTGGATAACAAAAGATAATTTTAAATTGTCTTTCTTCCATTTAAAAAATGGAAGTATTTCAAGGTGGTGGAGATTGATATGTTAGTTTGAGAAATTTTAAACATTATTCTTCCAAGCCTCTATCTGTAAAGATATAAAATAGAGAGAGATCAACTTTAATTAAGCTCTTGTCTATATAATTCCCTTACAGATAAAAAAAAAATCACAGGAGTTTTTAGTTGTTGGTTGCTGAATACATTATGTAAAGTAGAGGCCTTTGCTTTTTTTAATTAGATTATTTTATGATGTTACACAATTTGGAATTAGTGGGGACCAAGAGTTATTTAAATTATAACTTAGGGAAATCAGCTCTCTGTGTAAGCATTAAAAAAAGGAACTAATAATAAGGTAGAAATCTGTTTAAAGATAAATGTTAAAGGAAACACATGTGCTTTAAGGCAATACTGAATCCAATTATAATCTGACAGCTATTTCATGGGGAGAACAATGCATTAAAATATTTGGACCTCCAAACACATAATGTACAATACGACAGTAAAGCTACTTTGAGTAGCTAGTAAAAATATGCAGCTACTTAAATAACAGGACTTCCAGGGTCCAGCTTTATGTGTTTAACATTTTTTTCTCTTAGTATTGTCTTTTCAGTAGTTAGATTACTGTTTCAAATAGTTCACTAGTTTAATTTATTATTTTTCCAACAAAGATAAGTAAGTCTCAGGTAGCTAAATGCTTATAATATTGCCTCTTATTAATACAACAAGGTGATAAGTGCTAATTTTTTCCAAATGATGCACAATGAGGCATGCAATATGTGTTCAGCTGTTCGGAGAATAAAAAACTACAACCAAGATATGGCAAATTAAAAGACCGTGGCAGCACCACGGGGGGTTGGTAGGGGGAGGGATGCATTGCTACCTAGGATTTCCACTCCAGCTTAATTCATTTTCACCGGGAGTGGTGTCTGCAGCAGGAGAATAGTATCTGACCTCCAGAAATTGCAAGTCGTACTTTCACAGTTGCCTACTTTGCATTTGTCACCGATGTCCCTCTTTTTACTACCAGGAATAAGATTTATAGAACTATGTGCAACGGGAACAACTTCTTGCAAAGCACCATGTTTGAGAAATTTTCCATATCGTGCTCTGGTAAACACGTATTTTGCCTTTGTTTTCCCCACATATTTAATAAGTGTCATGATGTCTCTGATTTTTCTCTCTTAATTTTGAAAAGTTAATTAAAGGAAGTGGAAGAAAGGGATGGAGAATTTCTAACAACAAGTCAAATTCATTTGAACAGTAAAAATAATTGCTGTGCGAAATTAAGGTGCAAGCACATGCCTGCTGTAATTGGTGCATACTTATTAGGAGCTCTTCGTTTGCAACCTCTCTCAGTGTTGGGCCCATGATAACATGGATACTTAAGGGAAAAGTATGATTAGAGATGGTGTAGTTCATTCAGTAAACATTTCTTAGTGTTTGATGTGACTGAACTGAGCGTCACATATGATTTTACACTTTTATCCTTTCAGACAACTGACAGGTCTCTAATCTCCATCTTAGAACCTTCACTCAGCTTGAACTTTGGCTCATAAAGGTCATTTTTGAACCACTTGGGACAAAGAGCCACGTCCATGAAATCCCACTGAGTCGATAGATACGATAATAGCTTTAGGCACATTTTCTTAAGACCCAAGGGGAAAGACAATTTCAATAAATGTAAAACTATGCCATCTACAATCCACACAATATTTTAGAAAAATCTCATAGGAATAAATCTTCTCTTTTCCTTCAGGCAAGAACCTCCTTAACAATAACAATGCAGGACACTATTAAGGGCAGAAGCTACTAACTATGGCAAAAAAAAAAAAAGAAAGAAAAAAATCATACACACAATCTACTAGACAGAGTGCCTCAACACACAAAAAGAACATTCACTCATTTGATGTACCCTCCCTTGCCTCACAACTGCTTGTGAAACATGTTCTGAATATTTAGACCTTAAATTGTTAAAGAAACTATAAATTTTATGAACCAAGTTAATAATGTGAAAATGACTTAGGCATATCATTCAATTATGGAATGCTTTAAATGTAGTTCCTCTTTTATTTTCTTTTTACCTTTTAGTCTCCCTCTTATAAAAAAAAAAAAGGAAAAAAATCCTCACAGGTTAGATATGTCAAGATAATTAACAGAAGGTTCCTTAGCAGCAGATGTCTGAGATAAGTAGTAAAGGGCATTCTCTTCCCTTGACATGCCATCAAAGGGAAAAACAACGAATATTTAAATGAAAGAAGTGAAAACTATGTGGGTGTATGTTTTAATATCTGAATAATTAACAGATTTTTAAATCATCACTTAAGCTGTAGGAAAATTAAGAGATCTCATAACCATGTTAATATTAATTTTTTCTTGCCTGCCACAAATTATAGCACTTCTTTGATTTTTTTTCCCTTCCCTCGATATATTTCATGATGCAAAGGAATGCTTCTTGAAAGTAAAGTATCCCCTCCAGCAAAATATTTCACTAGATTTGCCTCAGAGAATTCCGCTGGCAAGGAAAAAAAAAAAAAGATGCTTCAGAAAAACTTAAAATTCAACAGCTTAAAAGTATTTTTTTTACTGATCTTTCAAGCAAAATTGTTCAATGAGTCAAAATAAGTGAATTCCAAAATTCAAATTTTAATTTTAATATCATACTTAAACTTTACTTTAATATTCTATATTTTGTGCCTTTCTTCTTTTGCATTTATTTTAAATAGTAATGTGAGTGCAATCAACTGCAAATCCTATCCTCTGAAATAATCTCCATGGAGATTATATTAGGAAGGGTTTTCTTGTTTACTTTTAAAAGGTCTCCTGAATATAACTGGTGCCAGCAGAGAAATTCTTCTAAAGGTAGTATAGGGATTTTAATCTGCCCCTTACCAGGAAGTGATGGAGGCCAATGCAAATAGCACTCATCTGATTCTGTAAAACTCATAATAAGAAATAATGAAGCATCTGGTCGACAGCAAAAGGTCAAGGAAGAAACATTTTGAAATGGAAAGTGTATCAGTCCCTCTGGCAAAGACTTAGAGGTTGGCAAAGACTGTTGTTGCTTCAGGAAGCTTTTGTCTCTCATATTCAGACTAAGGATATATATTCCTCCATGTGCTCAGTGCTGCATTCAGGGCAGAATTAGTTCTTAGTACCGGTAACAGAGCATGAGAATGGTCTACCTTTTTTCCCCTCAGTAGTTGAGGGCAATGATTCTCAAACTTTGCTGCTTCTTAGAAGCACGAGGAGAGCTATCAAAACTTGCCATGCTAATGAAACCAGAGACCCTGGACACCAGTCATGGCTAAGTTTCTGCAGGTGCTGGCAATGTGCAGCCAAATTTGAGAACCCATGATTCAGAGCTTTACAAATGCACAGGTAGATGCAAATGTGTTGGACCTGCAAAGGTAAGGCACCCATATTTCCATATTGGCTTTAAAAAGGGCCTGGGGAATGATGTGAAACTGGTAACAAATCCTTGAGTAAAAGAATGGGGTGACAGGGAATTTATTTGGATAAATACTGGGATTAGATGTGCAAAAGGGTTTCTCATTCAGAGTATATGGCTTAATTTCTTATGATAGGGATTTAGATATAAATGAGATTCATGAAATTGAAGGTTCCTGACTATTCACTTTTTGGGAGATTATCTCTGTTTTGGCAAGTGAGAATGTTTCTGGATCCTGGAAAGAGCAAACTTAAATGATATAGAATCAAATTTCTTAATATGCTGTCACTGATTTTGGAGTTGTAGTTTCAGGAAGAATACCACCTGATAACTGACAAGAATATCACTGATCAGTCTAGCATTTTAAAGCCAGCCTTCCCACTTGTGGGTTCATGTACATCAACTTTTTTTTTCTTGTTTTTCTGGAAGTTTTCAACAGCTAGTACTTTGGTCATGTAAACACTCTCACATCCTCATCAGGCACAAGCTTCACATGAATGCCTCCTGGGTTGGCTTTTACACCTAGTCTTAAAATCTGAAGGAAACCAATTTTGGAGTTCATTAGTCATATCTAATTTATACAAAAGAATGTTAGGAGGATGGTTTCGATAATTGTGAGCATATTGCCTTTCATGGCTGATATTACAATACATTAAATCCAAACTACTCACTTTATTGATTTTCTTAAAAAGCAGAAAATTTGTCATTAGCCTAGTCTGGATCTATATTCTGATGTTATTGTATGTATTTGAAATAAATGAATGTTATGGGGGGTTTTTTCTCCATAAAAATTGTAATCTATCTTAAATCACTTTGGAATATTCTAAGACAACTTCAAAATGTTCTGAAGTTACATAGTGGTAATACACCAAAAATCATTGAGTTGTACACTGAAAACAAGTAAATTATCTGAAATGGAAAAAGATTTTGAAAATTAAGTATGAGCAGAAGCTGAAAAAAAGCATTTACTTATTCAGACTAAGCAGGAGATTGAAGATATTCATTTATTCGTTCAGCTTTGATTATTATTATTGAGTAGAAACTCTGCTCCAGGTACTTTATTGGGCCTTGGGATTATATAGTGAGTCAAAATGGTTCTATTCCCTGTTCTCAGGTAGTGTACATTCTAAAGGGAGAATTAGTCAAGCACACACAAATGTAAAATTTTAACAAGAAAAGTACTATTAAAAATAGAGTGATATTATAATATATGGGGATTTAATATTTTCAGAGAAGCCAAGGAAGCTTTTTCTTAAGAAAGGGACACTTGATATCTGAAAGTTAAATAGGACTCAGCTAGGTAAGAAGAGAGGAAATAGTGTATCAGTCTGAGAGAACAGACAGATAAAAACACTTGACAAAACCAATCATGGTGCATATACACAAAAATGAGCAAAAGTCTAATACAACTGGGGCAAGAAGAAGGATGGTAATGGTTCATGATAGGACTGGAGTAAGCAATCCAGACCACACAAATCCTTATAGATCATTCTCAGTTGTGCCTACCTATGAGCAATGGGAAATTCCTGGAGAATTTTAAGCAGGAGTATGATATGAGTTGATTTGCTTCTAGAAGATGTTGCTCTGGTATTTTGTGGAGAATGGGTCGATTGGACACAAAAACAGATGGAAATAGACAAATTAGTATAGATAAACAAATTAGTAGGATATAACAGAAAAGGCAAGAGGTGATGACAATTTGGCCTAAGGTGTTGGGGGAACCAAGGACATATAATTGGATGAGACCATCTGGGGAAAAAGTGTAGAATGATAGACAGAGATGGATTAGATTTTAGGCTCCAGGAATTTAACATGCAATTGACTAGCAGAGGAGGATGAGTCCAAAGAAGAATAGCCAGATAGGTAAAAAACATGGTGTCTGCTTTTCAAAAGCTCACATTAGGCCACTTTGCTTTTACAAGAGAATTACATTGGTTACTACCTTTTCGGTAACTGAAAGATATCCAAAGAGGATTTTTGCTTTTATGAAAAAAGGTGGAGAGCAAGAAGCGTATTCAGCATTTGTGTTGCAGGGAGACATTACTGAGGCAGCACACACCCCAAGCCGCGAGCATCCCCGCCAAACTCCTTCCCTGGGAACTACACTCAGCATCAAGCCACCACAGCTTTGAACTGTGTCTGTGAGCGTCTGTGCTTTGTCTCAATTTATTTTATGCATTCATTGGCAAGATGTGTCCTCAGGTATCAGAAAAACCTAGGAGAGTTTGTTGACTGGGTCTGGGAATGCTAAAAAGTTTTCCTTATATACACAACTGTCGAATCACTGTGTCGTACACCTGAAACTAATAGAACACTGTATGTTAACTATACTAGAATTAAAATAAAAAACTTAATTAAAAAAGGTTTCCATATAAATTAATAGTAATTGCTTCTTCGCTTTACACCATTTCTACTTACAAAGGATTTCAGGGGAATGCTCTACTTTCAGAAAGCCGGGCAAATCTGTTACTCAAAAGCCAAAGGGATAGCAGATTTTAAGGAGGACATGGCCAACTATGTGGAATACTGCTGTTGAAGTGTGATGAAGACTGAAAAGAATATGCACAGCATTTTATGTCTTTTGTAAAATGGTTGGAAGCCAGAGTGAAGTAGGCTTAGAATGGAAATGTAGATTAAAAATTAGAAATAGTGAGTAGAACTAACTCTTTCTAGAAAGAGTGAAAGGGTTAAGATTATGAAAAAGAACATAGATGTGGACAAAACAGAAGAAAAAAATTTTTTTTTTAATTTCTAAAAGCATCAATGTGCAAGTCTAGGTTCCTCCTGAGGGTTTCTGGGGAAATGTTTACAATCAGTGGGGAAGGAAAGTGGAGTGAAGATTTCAAAGGTACGTAAAACCACTTGGGACTGCTCACAATGATTAAGATTATTTGAGTTTCAAAAACGAACCTATCTGATATCTAGCATGACCAAGTTTACTGGATAACTGATGGTTAACACCTTTAAGCTGAATCCTTAAAAAGACAGGAGTCATTTTAATAGAAATATATTTAAAATGTATACTCCTCTGAATTGTTAAATGTAATGTACTGGTTGTAATTTTCATTCTATGACATGACTTGAAATGACTGCCACCATTAATCATTCAATGTCTTTGTAGTAGAAGAGTATTTTCCTTAGGATTCACCATAATTTGTTGGCCTCTTTCTTATGTCTTTCCATTTACTTTTTTATTTTAACTATGTAGGTCTTCCTTTAAAGTTTGCTTTTCTCCTATTGCTATTAAGAATCACTTTTTACTATAATAAGCAAGTGATTCTTTTAAATTTTTTTTTATCTTAGACATTACAGCTTTCTGGAGGTTAAAATGATATGTAACATAGAGGTAAATAAGGTCAGAGAGAGACTGAGTCTTTTGTTAATGAGTAATATTCATGCGTGTTGGTTCTTGAGATAAATATTTTTACTTACTTTTACTTTAGATGCCTTATTGCTTTATGGTATTTTGTGTTCTGCTTGAAAACATGGGCTTGGGCGCCTGGGTGGCTCAGGCCTCTGCTTTCAGCTCAGGTCATGATCTCAGGGTCCTGGGATCGAGGCCCGCATCAGGCTCTCTGCTCGGCAGGGAGCCTGGTTCCTCCCCTCTCTCTGCCTGCCTCTCTGCCTACTTATGATTTCTCTCTCTGTGTGTCAAATAAATAAATAAAATCTTTAAAAAAAAAAGAAAAAAAGAAAACATGGGCTTGCGTTTCACTTTATTTGTGTTTTCAGTGATGATTACAATAACTGACACATTAAAGGTGTTACCTGTTATTGTTATTTGTTATTGTTTTGATTATTCATTATGTTCCTATATCTATATAACTAAAGCACAAACCTTGTTTTCACTGTAAAATTGTGTCAATGACATTTAAGTATATAACATGAGGAGATTTCTTGGCTTATACATCAGAATCCATAGTTGCTCAAGCTTCAGGAGAATGAGAGAATGGAAACTTCATGAAGGCACGGAGTTTTGTCTTTGTGGGTTTTATTTATTTTTGTGGTTGTTGCTGCTGCTGTTTTATAATGTATTTTTACCAGTTGTCCTTTGTTTTTGCTACAGAATTGATGAGGAACGGAATGAATATTGGAGAGGTGATCAGAATACTCATTTACTTTCTCCTTGTGGTTATTGTGAGGATTAAAGGTAATAACGCATATGGAATTTCTAGTGCTTAACTTAGTGAACACTGTACATACATTGACTATCATTTCTATTATCATCATCTTATCTATACCTCTATCATTTTCTAAATGTGTTCAATGAAAACAAACATTGTGGGTGAAAAGAGCAAGTCTGGACCAGTTACATGATTCCAACTTTGTTATTTTATTTTTATTTTATGTGTACCAAGGAGTTTAGTTAAGGAGGTTGAGGAAAGGGACTCATCTTGAAGACTGTGGTATCACACATGAAGAGAATAAAGATAAAGCACAAATGATGGGTGTGTTAGTGGTACAGGAAGGAGAGTTTTGGATTTATGGAACTCTTATTTTTCTAAACAGATGTCCTCATCATGGAAGTTATTGTAGTCTCCACTTAACCAGATGGGATACCAAACTCCCTGTTGTGTTCAGAACTGGCAGGGCTCATTAAGTTGGCTTTAAATTGGGTATTAAGGGAGGATCTTTTGCTTAGCCCAAATAATCTCAACATGCACAATGAAGAGAATAGGGAGTTCTACAAGCTAAGATGAAATATAAGATAAATGATAAGTAATATTAACATACTGGACTTAATTGTCTATAAGTAACTACAAAGTAAATGGGAAATTAAAAAGATTAACTGGAAATGTTTCTAAATGATGGAGAATATGACCTGTTGAGCACAATAAAAATGGGAAGATAACATTTCCTTAATTGGAATATCAAAACTGGTAGGTGAAATATAATCTATAAAGAAGACTAAAAGGAAATTGAACTTCAGGAAGAAGCATTATATGAGATTTTAAAAAAATAGAAGAAAAGGGGAAAAGTGGCTTGTTATTTAATAATGGTAATATTGGGGAAAGTCTTTGGATTTAAAGATACAACAGAAGAAAATAAAAGACTGTAGTAGGTGTATATTAAAACATTGGTGGTAGCAATTTCAATTCGTTAGTCCTTTAAAATTCTGGACCAGGGACTATTTTGGACTCTTCCGAATAAAAAGTCACTACATATTCAGATAGAAAATGAACAATATTTATGTATATTCATTCATGTAATAGTTAACAAATATGAGTTGATAGGTCTAAAGCAATGAAATGGAGGTGGCACTGGTAATAATAAAAATCATTTTATGATTTGGAAGGAAAAAGAACCTATTAAGATACTGAACTTATTGTACTAAATAAGACTTATTTTACTTTACTAGACTTATTTTACTAAACAAGTTTTACAGGTATACGCAGACAGTTAATAAATTCAGTGAAAAAGAAATGGGTGATTGGATATTACCTACATGATCTCTGGTTAAAAGGAATAAACTAAATTGATTAGCCAAGCTTTAACCTTTAGAGACTGAGAGGCAGCAGATCCATTAATATTTATGATTGATACAGAATATCAAATATTAATAATAGCTACTTTAATATATTAGTTTTGAGCAGAGGTCTTAAATCTCTTTATTTACAGTTGTGTAACCTTGAACAGGTTATTAATTCCTCTATACCTCAGTTTTCTATTCTATACAATGAGAATATGAGTTATCTGGATTTTTTTGGTAGATAAGATAATTCTTTTGTAGACTTAACTTAGTGTTCAGCACATAATGGGAACTAAATAAATGAGAGCTAAAAAAATAAAGTTTAATTTTATAATTACCAAAATTTGTCATGCCAATCTTATTCTAGAAATGTGAAATCAGAAAGAACAAAATAAAATAATAATTTACATCTTCACATACTATTAATCTTTGCCAATATTAACTATAATTAATAAAGCTCGTCTTTGGGAAAGCAGAGTATCACTTCTACCCAAGAAAAAGAGGGAAGTGAAACTCAGGAAAATTAAATCACTTGCTCCAAATCACAGAATGAATGTGTGGAAGTTTCAAAGTATTAGCTTTGTTAATTTCTATGTCATTTGTGGATCTTGAGAAGTAGTCATTAAAAAATATATCTAACAGTTGAATACAAAGGAATTATACCCTTAAAGTCGTGGGAAATATACTTTTCCTCCAAAGATACAAATGTAGTGATCCAAAGGGGCACATGCACCCCAATGTTTATAGCAGCAATGTCCACAATAGCCCAACTATGGAAAAAACCCAGATGTCCATCGACAGATGAATGGATAAAGAAGATGTGGTATATATATATACACACACACACACACACACACACACACACACACACACACACACACACTGGACTATTACACAGCCATCAAAAAATGAAATCTTGCCATTTGCAACAATGTGGATGGAACTAGAGGGTATTATGCTAAGTGAAATAAGTCAATCAGAGAAAGACCATTATCACATAATCTCACTGATATTCAGAATTTAAGAAACAAGGCAGAGGATCATAGGGAAAGAGAGGAAAAAAATAAAACAAGATGAAACCAGAGAGGGAGATATACCATAGGAGACTCTTAATCTTAGGAAACAAACCGAGGGTTGCTGGAGGGGGTGGAGGGACAGGGTGGCTTGCTAATGGACACTGGGGAGGGTATGTGTTATGGTGAGCTCTGGGTGTTGTGTAAGACTGCTGAGTCACAGACCTGTATCCCTGAAACAAATAATACACTATATGTTAGTTAAAATAATAATAATTATAAATGGGAAATATATTTTAAACATTTAAAAAATATGCTTCTTAAACACATAACTTTGAAATGACAAATTTTAATTTACTTTAGCTTTATGACAAATGTCTTTATTTATAATAGTCATGGTTATAATAGTTATGTATATACATAGCATCTTCTTACTTTAATTGTGGGGGAAGAATCCCCTAGGAATACAATCAAGAGATTCGGTTCACAGCAAAATAAGATCATAGATTCTGGGTTTGATAAAAGACAAGTCCAACAATTTATCTCTAAAATCTTTTCTATATTCATGCTGTAATTTACTTAGTGCCAATTAATTACCAGGTACCATGCTAGATTTTAGATTCATAATAAAGATCCCAACCAGATCAAGTCTTCCTGTTTGTAGATTCCCCCCTCTCCTGGACTGTTCTAAAATTATTCTCCCAAGCATGGCCTTTTCACAATTTCTTCCTCCTTTCCTTCCTATGAATCTAACTATCCCCTACTCATGCCTCATATATAGACACAAATAGAAGTTTGTTTGTAAAATACTGGCCATGTAATAGTCCAATTTTATCATTTCTTCAGATGCTATTAGACTATTTTAACTCCTTAGCCTGAAACACATTTTTTTTTTCNATGGCCTTTTCACAATTTCTTCCTCCTTTCCTTCCTATAAATCTAACTATCCCCTACTCATGCCTCATATATAGACACAAATAGAAGTTTGTTTGTAAAATCCTGGCCATGTAATAGTCCAATCTTATCATTTCTTCAGATGCTATTAAACTATTTTAACTCTTTAGCCTGAAACACGTTTTTTTTTTTTTCCATAAACTTGTCCATTCCCTCTCTAAACTAATATTCTCTTCTCTACAGGCTTCCTGTGTTGTCACTACACCGAGTTTTCACCACTCTATTGATATGTGATGTAAAATGGCCCATGCCTTTAAGTTTTACCCACATTTCCTGTATCTGGATAGATCCTCCTCTTCTTTTTAAAATGACATTCCCATTCTCATGATTAAATCATCTTTAACTCTTCACAGTATGACAAGTATTTTCCTACTGTCCATGACACATTTCTAAAATATCTATAAAACATCAAATTTGCAGTGTAGGCTTCAATTTGAGATTAAAGGTCAGCTTCTCTGTCAATCCTAATAATTCCCAAACTTGCCTAAATTACAATAATTTTGTGAAAATTAGCAGCTTATCACTAATGCCTTCCTGTCACTTTCATTTTTTTTCCTTCTTAAACATTTTTTTTCTTTTTTAAACATTTTTGTAAGACTGTAAAGGTAGTTTACAATTAAAGAGGCAAATAATTAATCAAAGCGTTGAACACAGAAATATGATAACACTACACAAATGGAATGGTTGATTTTCCTGCTCTGCCACTGATAGTCTTGGCATTAATGGTTCATTTGGATATTTAAAAGGCAATTTGGGGTGGTCAGAGTAAAATAAATAAAGAGTCAAATTATTTCAAAAATGAATGAAAATTGAGGACAGTCTTCATTGCTAAAAATAGCTTTCAAGTATATAACGTAATAATTTTGCTAAGGACTTTGTACTGTCTACAGAGTCCATCCAACAGTACTATGAGGCAGTAGTCAGCAAAGATCTACTTTACAGAGGAATAAGCTGGTAGTGCCCTCAGTCACAGAGCTATTTCATGGCACAGCTAAACTGCAAGTCCTGATCTTTTTGGTTCCAAGACCATCTATAATTATTCCCTTCCCGGATGGTGTTGATTATTCCCTCTTCTGTGCCTAGCCTTCCCATTATCTTCTTTTATTTTTTTTTTAAGATNTTCCCTTCCCGGATGGTGTTGATTATTCCCTCTTCTGTGCCTAGCCTTCCCATTATCTTCTTCTTTTTTTTTTTTAAGATTTTTATTTATTTATTTGACAGAGAGAGAGAGATTACAAGTGGGCAGAGAGGCAGGCAGAGAGAGGAGGAAGCAGGCTCCCTGCTGAGCAGAGAGCCTGATGCGGGCTCGATCCCAGGACCCTGAGACCATGAACTAAGCCGAAGGCAGAGGCTTTAACCCACTGAGTCACCCAGGCACCCCTTCCCATTATCTTCATTACCATATTGTTTTTCTTTTTTTTTCTTTTCTTTTTCTTTTATTTTCTTTCCTTTCTTTTTTCTTTTCTTTTGTTTTTTTCTTTTTCTTTCTTTTCTTTCTTTCTTTCTTTCTTTCTTTCTTTCTTTCTTTCTCTCTCTCTCTCTCTCTCTCTCTTTCTTTCTTTCTTTCTTTCTTTCTTTCTTTTCTTCTTTCTCTATCCCTCTCCCTCCCTTTCTCCCTTTTTCTCTCTCTTTCTGCATTCAAATCTTGGTGATAACAAGGCAGGATCTGGGGTTGTTTTTGTAGCCCCAGCTGGCCCTGCAGCCTCTGGTGCCCCCGAACTTCTTCTCCTTAGATTGCACATTGGTTATGATGTGGCTGTGAGGGGATTCTGGGACCTTGCTGAAATGCTTGTTTACCTGTCCGCCCTTGCGTGGACCAGAGAGCAAGATGGTGCCACAGCCCTGAGGGAGTCCAGGGTCAACTGGTCAAAAGTAAGTATCTTGCCTCCAGCTTGGAGGATGCAGCCCCAGGCCGGGCTGCTCATGCGCAGGACGCACACCTTCAGTTTTGGCACCTCAGGGACACGCACATGGTTGTTTATACTTCTTAGAACCACAGCTCTTTTGTTTTCCAGGCAACTTTATCTTCCAGATCATCCGGGAAAGGGACAGAGGCAGCAGGTTGGTGTGACTCAGGAACAAAGTCTTCAACACAACTTGATTAAAGGGGGAATTGGTTTGTCTGGTCAGAAACCTGTATGCACAGCTTGATCAACAGTCTCAGGTAGATGTCCTGGCTCTTGGGCTCCTTGTGCCGAACCTCTTGGTCCTTGTTGTGGTGGATGTGGACTCCCATGATGGAGCCGCCTACTCAGCCAGGTCTGGAAAGAGAATCCATATTCTTTCATTTTTGGTGGCCACAAGACACATTAGACTATAGACTGCTTCCAAAGTAGACCTGTGATTTGGAGCAAGTGATTTAACTTTCCTGAGTTTCACTTCCCTCTTTTTCTTTGGTAGAAGTAATACTCTGCTTTCCCAAAGACGAGCTTTATTAATTATAGTTAATATTGGCAATATTTGATAACCTCAAGTCTTGTCAAATTTATATGCTGGGAACTTCATAGTGATTGCTGAATAGATCATTGAACAGGTGAATGAATTAAAGAACTAGAAATGTGTATGATAATTAAATGTGTATGATAATTATTGCACATATAACCACAGGGTGGTTCTTTTTTCTTTTTTGGATTCATAATAAAGATCCCAAATGTCTTACAGACATTTGGGGGGAGCCCTAACTAGGAAAACGGTTCTATCATATCCCTCTCTAGGGAATATAAACCCAGTTCTTGAGTTTAAAGTGGAATTTAAATAAGGCAGCATATTCTATCTTGTTCCATTAAAAGCAATAACTTACAGAAATGAATGGGACATTGAGGGAATATGCTTAGATTGTCACACTAAAGATGCCTCTTATTTTGGTTTTCTCTCTTGCTGATGATACCAGAGAGTATTTTGAGGAAAGCAAAAATTTAATCCTCCCAATTGTTGGTTTCAAAGGGCTTAAAATACCATTTCCATACACCACTGCTAAACTAGTCTGTACATCTCACTATTGAATTTTTCAGGCCCTGTTAGAACCTGTCTATTTAGCATCTGTAATCTCATCATGAAATATCGAATTCTGTGTATTTACCTCTCAATATGTAATGTACTTGTATTAGTACCACAATAAATCCTTTCAAGGCTAAAGGATATCCTCCTTTTACTGCTATTCAGGAACACATTACTCAATTTAGTTTTTTTATCCTCTTTATACTCTCCTTGGGTTTAAAACCATAAGTGAAATTTATAATTAAATGTATGGAAGTACCTTTAATTTTAATCATTTTAATTATCTTTTTCTTATTCCCTTCTGCCTTTCTTGGGAATCAGTAGCAAAAGATTCATGCATTTTTCTAGGCCACTGGTTTTTAAAATGTTAACTATGTTTATTTTCAGGCATAAAGATATCTATCCATACTGTCATCTTTTCAGCTTTGCTCTATGACTCACAATAAGATCTGTGGTTTGAAAAATACAAACTAAGGGCATGTTTTTTGTTTTATTTTGTTTTTATAGCAAAGTTTCAACCATGTATAGTACTTTTGATGTTTCTTATTGTAATAATTTTGTACTATGACAGATAGTACCTAAGTTTATTGTGATGATCACTTAGTAAAGTATGTAAATGTTGAACCACTATGTTGTACACCTGAAACTAATGTAATATTGTATGTCAACCGTACTTCAATAAAATTTTAAAAGGACTGTAGAAGATCCACAGGAAACCTTTCTTACTTGCCAGCTGCTGCTGTTAATAATGTTGGTAACTATTGTCTCTCCTGGTCACATTGCTGTCATAAAAGTGTCCTATAAGAAGCAGGGCTTTTGATTCTCTTTCTTTCTTTTGTGACTCAGTCACCTGATTCTTCTAATCATTTCTGGAAGCTTTGGTCAGTCACGATGCAAGGATTGCCATTATTATCAATTTTATTAATATTCTGTTTAAGTTCCAGCCAATGCTAGGTACAAATCTATCTATCTCCTTCAAACAGTAGATAGTTTTACGTAGTGCTCTTGTCACAGATAAAAACACATAGATCAAAAGAATAAAAAGATGTAAAAATACATATAATTTTAGAAGGTGATGAAGATAGCATCTCAAATTATTGAAAAGATTTATTAACCATTCAATAAGTGATATCGAGACAACAGGCTATTACTTGAAGTTATAGCCATAGTTCAAATAAAATACCAAAGGTAATGTTAACTGGATTAAGATTTAAATGTATAGAATGAAACCATAAAATACAAGAAGAAAGTATACTTTCACCATTACACTGGAGGAAGGATCTCTATGTATGACATTAGCCATAAAGGAAAAACATTAATAAGTTTGTTTAAATAAAATTTATGTTAATTTTAGAGACACAGAAATACCATGAACTACAAATTAATTACACAAAAATAAAAAAGGGTTAATATTCTTAGTTCTTAGAGTGCTTTTACAAAATTAATGAATATCTTAGAAAAATAAGCAAAAAAATCCCAAAGAGGAATATCATAAAGAAAAAAATATATAAGCAGAAAATTTAAGAAGTTAAACTATATTAGTATTCAAAGAAATGCAAATAGAAGTATCACCAAGACATCATTTTTATGTATTAAATTAGGAATAGGATATTCATAAGAAAAAACCCTTAATCTCCAATTAAATTTTTGTATGTGTTAGGTAGAGATCAAGGTTTTCTTTTTTTCTTATGAATATCCTTTGCTTCAGTGTGACTTATTGAAAAAAAATCCCTTCTCTTTGAATGGTGTTGATGCCTTTGCCATAAATCAAGTGAATACATACATGCTAGTGTACAGTTTGGTTCTTTGCTCTATTATCTTGATATGTTTTCTACCTTTATGCCAATATCAAACTCCCATAGTTACTATGGGTCTATCATAATTATTGAAATTTTGTACTTTGTTTTAAAGATAGTCTTGTTTATTCTAAGTCCTTAGTATTTCCAAGTAGATTTTAAAATCAACTTATCTATTTTAACAAAAATTCCTGCTGTGATTTTGATTTCCATTTTATTGACCTAATCAATAAGTCAAGATCAATTATGGAAAATCAGTACACTAACAATATTGGATTCTCTAATCTGTTAAAATATTCTAATTCTCCATTTATTTAAATCATTTTTAATTTCACTAATTTTTTTTTTTAGTTTTTAGTGTGAAAGCTTCCAAGTTCTTCTTTAGATTTATTTCTAGTTATTTGATATTTTTCAACTTTTGTAATTGGTATTGTCTTTTATATTTCAATTTCAAATTCTTTATTTTTTATAGAAATTCTATTGATGTTTTTTCTATATTGACCTGTTAACTAGAGCTCTTGCTAAGAGCCATATATTACTTTAATATGTTTATAAATTTTTCAAATATTCTTGCTATATAAACAGATCATTTTAATTGAAATTAATAACTTCTGCCATCTAAAGATATCACTTAAAAATGAACATCAAGCCACAAGCTGGAAAGAGATACATAATATAAAGAGAGAAAGAGTCAGATATGTGTATGTATATATCTGACAAAAGCCTTGTATTTACATTGTATAAATAACTCTTATAAGTCAATAAGAAAAGACAATCTAATTAAAGTGGACAATAAGTAATAAGTAATTACTATAAGAGATCTCTTATAACCTTGATCTCTTATATAATAAGTAATTAGTATAAGTAATAAGCAATAAGTAATAAGTAATTTACAAAAGGATTACAAAATGACTAAAAAACAAATTTTTAAAGTGTTTAATACCATTACTTATCAGAGAAATGTAAATTAAAACCACAGTGAGACATGTATGCATCAAAACAGCTAAAGTTAAAAAGACTGATGATATCAATTGTCCACGAAGATGTGGAATAGCTAAAATTCTTGAATCTTGCTAAAGAGAGTACAAATTGTTTTTTGGGGGGAAGCAAAACTTATTCACATTTTTATTTATTTTTTTATTAACATATAATATATTATTTGTTTCAGGGGTACAGGTCAGTCTTACACAATTCACAGTGTTCACCATAACACATACACTCCCCGATGTCCATTGTTTTATGCATTTTGGAAAACTGCTACTATCTACCAAAGCCAAATTTAGGTCCACCCTCATGAAAAAGCAATTCCACTCATAGATGAATTTTTCTAAAGAATGAGGGCATAGTTCCACCAAATGAGATATAAATGACTGCTGACAAAAGCTTTATTCATAATATCCCAAACTGGGAACAATCTGAATGTCCAAACCTATGAAAATATATGAACGCATTGAGGTATGTTTATAGAGTGGAATAATGTATTACAATAAAAAAGAAGAAACTAATATTACACAGCAGGATGAATCCCAAAAACATGTGTTGAGCAAAAAATGGCATACACACACGTACACAAATACATATTGTGTGATTCCATTTATTTTAAGTTCAAGAAGATACAAACAAAACAAAATGATCTTTATAGTTTTAGAAGTCAAAATAGAATTTGCCTCTGAGTTGAGAAGGTATTGACTCCAAAGAGGTAAGAGGAATCCTGGTGTGTTGGAGGTTTTCTATGTATTAATCGGGGTCCTGGTTACACAGATGTTTACATAAAATCCACAAAGCTGTACAGGTATGATCTTGCAATTTACATTGTATAGATAACTTCTCAATCTAGAAAATTGACAATATGGAAATGGGAATCTTATATAATGCTGGTGGAAATGGAATAGTTATAATCTCTCTGAGAACAATTTCAAAGATGATACAAAGTTGTTTTTTTTTTTAATACCTATAGTCTCTGACCCAGGAAGTCTTGCTTCTAATAACTGCTTCAAAGAAAAGAATCCGACAAATGGCAAAAGAATGCCTATATAAGGTGACTCAAAGTCCCTGAACTGTAACTTCCCTGCAAATTTAACACAAGGGGCTCATCTCCCCACCTGTAAAATGCCAAGGCCACCTACAGCATTTTCTATGATAGTGATGAAAGCAAGACAGGAAAACTCTAAGCATCTAAAGTCTGTGGACTGGACTGGATAATTAATGTTCTAGCCACAAAATGGACTATTAGACAGGCATTAAAGATTACCATAGAGATAAAATTTTAAAAACTAATATTTTTTTGAAGAGCTTACTAAGTGCCATGCAACTGTACTATGTGTTCAGTATGGATTATTCCAATTGATCGGTAGGGATGATTAAAATCTTTTTTTTTTTTTTACAGATGCAAAAATAGAGGCTTAGTAACTTGCTCAGCAATACACAGTGAGTATCAGTTAACCATTGAACCCAGGTTTCTCTGAATCCGGAGCTATACTTTTGAATTGGTTTGATACAGTTTGGGCATGGAATGATGCTCATAATCTATTGTTAAATAAAGACGTGAGTAACCAAACTCTATGGATCATAGTGTGATTTTGTATGCATAAAAACGCAAACACATATACACCCATGTGTGTGTGTCAAATAAAACCCTGTGATAAAGCCCCTGTGATTGGCAGTTGATCAACAGATACTTTGGTCTCCTGTTCAGATATCTAGCTGTGCATGTTCACCCTAGTCTTTCCATTAATCTTGCAAGCAAATCTATCCATATTTTATATATTCCAAATTTTATACCCCACTTATGACAGAGTTTTACTGTATATACAATACTTACAGATAAATATATTTGGTAAGGCAAGTGCCAAGCTGCTGACTCTGCTTCTTTCTTGGTGTTGAGATTACGGATGATTTCAAAAAATATATATGTTTTGTTGATCTGAATTTTCTATCTTGTCTAAACTGGATGTACAAAATTGAAGCAATTAGCAACAACAATGACAAAAAGCCTCACAGGAGAGGTGATTATTGTGTTTTAATAAAAGAGTAGCCTGTTTTTCAGCTCATGCCCTAACCTCACCTAACTGAATGATGTCTGGCTTTACACTTAACAGTAAACACTAAAGTTTATTGAGAGTGTAATTTGTGCCAAGTGCCTAATAAATGTCTCTTATGAATGTATTAGCCCAGTTAATCTGCACAACACCCTCGTGAAGTGAGTTCTATTATTATCCCTAGTTTGTGTGTGGGAAAACTGAAGTGCAGAGACATTAAATAAATTGCCCCAAACTACACAGCATGATTCCAGCTCAAACTGTCTAACTCCAGGGGCTTTCCTTAAACTGTATGTGCCCTGCCAACTTAACACAAAGAGCTCATCTCCTCAACTGTAAAATACAGGCCCACCTATACATTTTATTGCACTGTGATCTTTAATGCAAGGTTTGCCAAAAATCTATGTTTTGTATAATCAGTCAATCAGTACATTTTCTCAGTGCCTACTATGTGCCAAACACAGTAGTATCATATTTTTCCCTTTCTTTTTCTCAATTCCAATTTCATAAGCCATTTAAACTGAATGGCACGTTTGCCTTGGACACGGAATTGAGGGCCTATTAATCTGTTCATATGCAGGGCTTGAACCCAAACAAAACATTTTGATCATTTAACAAATTCTAACTTGAAAAGAAGGTCTGACAGTTATTTTTGAACCTCTGCTAACACATATTCTAATTTTTAAGTCAGTGGTTTACTATAATTTTCTTTAGTTGCTGGCTTGATTCAGAATAGGAGTCAAGCATAAAATCACACAAAGCTTTTGTTTTGCAAAGCTCTTTCACAAATCACCCTGGTTTCATGCCCTAATTAATCAGTGTTCATGGGGGAATGAGAGGTTATTTGCTTTTCAGCTTCTGCAGATATACTAATAGCATAGCAGGAGAATTCTGAAATAACATGGGTTATTTTTCATATTTGAAGCAGTTTCCCAGGGATTCTTATATAATTATCTAGAAAATGCGAATTATTGTTTCTACTGGAATTTCATCTCATGCTGACAGGAACTCCCTAGACCAGAAAAATCTACCCATTACTAGGTCTTTTGAGCATACTATTATTCCAATATGTTAAATTGAACATATCATTATATTTAGAAACTCCTACCATAGTCTCTGACCCTTATAACCACAGAAAAATGTAAGCATTTGTTTTTCTCAATTCAATCACTTTTCAAAACATGAAATAAAACATTTCTCATTGACTGAAATAAAAATAGTGTACGATTTTCCAATTTAGTAGTAGAGGTTAACAAGATATTGGGATCCAGTAGGGTTTAGCTAATGACCAAGTCTAAAGAGAAACATTACTTGATTTCTTCCTATGTTATCAGTAGCCCTGTAAAATTGGCTTATTGAGCAGAATCTCAAATCGAAATTTTACAATGTCACTTCCAGCACATTGCATGCTGGGGCTTTATGCTTAAAGGATATTTTCATACTTTTGTTCATTATCCAGAACTTAAAAAGAGGAAGGAGAAGAAGGAGAAGGAGGAGAGGAGGAAGGAGGAGGGATTGTAGGCTGTGGGGACAGTGACCATGTCAGGATTGAGGCTGTTGTTTTCTCTACGAGAAGGCAATTTGGGTTGCAACAAGTTTCTTGGGTCAAAATAGATGGTATAGATACGAAATTGCTTTAGGACAGAAAACCGAGTCCAGACATGATAAAGTAAATATGATCCATAGATTTTCATATTTTAGGATTCTGGTTTTTGCTCCCAGGTTTTGAGAACAATTCTGGTTATAAATGTAAAATTATTTACATAATTACAGATCAAACCAGTTACTACCTTGTCAGGCTAAAGGTCATGTCTAGCATAAGCAAGTAGCTCGGATGCCGCTCTGCTGTTAATACCTGTTCACTCTAGGGCTGCCGCCCTATTCCCAGGGCTGATTGCCCTCTGTCCTGTGGCTTCAAGTAATGTAAATTGTATCTTGTCCCTGGGTAATCGAGATCAGTGTTGTCTTGTCTGTCCACTCCCTGCCGATGCCCTCTCTGTGCTGCGATAATGGTTTTGGTGGGCAATCAAGGAGGATGCCTTCTTGACTCATCTCTCATAATAGATTGTCCTCCTCAGGCAAAATTGAATAACCCCCGACATGGCCTGGAGGCAAGCAATGAGAATTCAATAAGTCTGCAGGGTCAACGTCCTGTCATTTTTGGCAAGCAAGTAATTATTCTGCACTAACATTCGGTAATAGGAGGAGGACACTGCCGTGGACACCTTCATCCTGATGCCCAGAAAAGTCGCCTCCACAGGATTTTTCCTCTAATAAGCAATAATTCCTTCTCCTCTTCTGATGTGATTTGGTCCACTTTATCATGTGAGTTGCATGTGTGGATTTTCTAGACTTTCTTTTCTTTTCTTTTTTTTTTTCAAACCTGCAGTGTCTGTGGGAAAGTTTAACAACTTCACTGCCTGTTGTTTAATATTTTCCACTTTTATGGGTTGCAGTTGTGCTGTCTATTTGCTTTTACTGATTTGTGAAAGATTTATTATAAACCAAATACAGCTGTTCTCCTCTTTCATAAAGTCAAACTATTTTGGCAAACCTGTTTTCCACTATGAAAATACATTGAAAATTATTTCCCTTACCATCTTTCCTACCATAAGCATTCAGTTATGCTTAGTAGCTCAGGGTAGGTGCCAAAGCGGTTGTGGACTCACTTAGGGGAAAAAGAATGCATCTGCTTCAAAAATAAACAGGCAGCAGAGAAGAATGACTTTTTTTTCCTTGGGCCTTCTGGTGGGATTCAGTGTTATTGTGTACAGATCCCAAGAGGACAGAATTTTAATATCCCCAAAAAAGGGCATCCGTAAATTCAAGCCACTTGAGTGTTCTGCCTTTGCATTTGCATTTACGAATCGTACACATTTTATTTAACTATGTAACCTTTACTGAAAACTAATATTATGATTAACCTTTTAATATTCTTAAGATATTGCTGCCAGGTACCATCACTCCATTCCCCATATATACACATAGAGAAATATTCTTATGTATATATTTAAAGAGAACATATTCACTTCAATTAATCAGCTCCCACTGTGCAGATTTAGATCTCTGACTTATGACATTTATTTAAGGAAATGATGAATTACCGGTTTTGAAGAAGGCAAATTTTAGCACCGTTTTACTTATTTCTATTACCACTTTTTAAGAAAGCTATCTTTTTAAATGGGGAAAAAAAAACCCCCAAGCAATTAGAAAGCAAAAGTGATTTCTAAACCCAATCTAGGTTGCTTTTCTCTCCATTTCTCTCTGAGCAGAAACTATTGCTTTATTCATTGGAAGGGACCTTTATCTTCTCTCTCCTGAGATCAGTGCACAGCCAGTAATGAAGAGGCTCGTACAAGAGCAGAATAAGCACTTTCCATGACTGATTGACGATTGATTATTGCCAGGATGTTTCCCCACGGTCACTCATCACTATGCTTTTTTGACAACCAAGCTCTATTCCTGACATGAAAAAGGTGTTTTGATCTGCATCAATTTGGCTTGTTAACTGTGACAAAACTCAAACTGATACTGATCATGTTCAGTTGTCGATGTTGATTTGGATCCTGGCTGTACAAAAGGTTCATAATAATCTGTACTCTATTCTTTACTTAGGATGCTATAATACGGGGATATTTAATGACTACTCCTCTTGAAATGCTTTTTATTAACCTTATATTTTGTTCACTTTAATAACCTTTGGACACTATTTTATCCTGTCATTGCTCCTTTCAGTGTATTTTTAATTCTGCTTCTGTATTTCTGGCCATCTTTTTGATACCCATAACCAAACTTTTCACCATTAACATTGGAAACTAGGGATAGTTTTCATGCACCCTACTGAAGAATAGGATTTATTTAGAATTATTATTTTGCATTGAGCAGAGTATGTATGTTATAGAAGTGAAGCATAAGAAAGAAATTAGAGATGACATCAAGGAAAACAATGGGGCAAACCCATTGCCTTCCCCTCCCCTTCCCCCCGGAAGTACTTTGGGTTAAAAGAATGAAATACATTCTCAGCAATTAATTACTTTTGAGAAATTTTAAAACCAAGATTTATTTAAAACTAACATAAACAATTGTCAAAATACTTACTATGAGATAATGTTTGCCCTTAAGAAGCTCTAAATGACTTGTATTTTAATATATTTAACTTTGCTGGTTTTGTTTTTTACTCAAAAGTTACAGCTAAGACTTAATGGAAATTTTATTTTCAAATCAGATTCTGTTTCAAACTGGAAATTGAAGTAATAATCCTTCTTTTTGTATCCCCTTCTTCCCTTTCGTCCTAGAATTTTTAAGACCTGTATTTACCCACATATCATAGAGAAAGGACAAAAATTCTAGTGAGTAGTTTTAATTGTGTTTCTTGATGCAGTTCTTGAAAATGGCCCTGAGATTTTAGTGACTCTTTTATTAAAGTCAGAATGAAATTGTCTAGTGAGCACTATGGCATATCGTCATGGGGCATGCATCATTAATTTTCCTGACCTTTCCATATAACTGTTATATTTATTTAGTTTCTTAATTCAAATAATTAACCATTGTGTTGCATTTGCTAAACTATATTTACTTTCTTTTTCTTTAGTTTGTCAGGTTGGAGCTACTGCATGAATAACTATTTTAAACCAAATGATTATACAAAACTCCTTTCTGATGTCTTGACTGCTTTATCCTCGAGTTTATGAGGTACTAAAATGTATAAATTAAAACTAGTATCTAAATATCTCTCTACCATTCAAGAAAAAGAAAACTGAATGAAAGTAGACTTTTCTCTAGTGTCTGAGATGTCACTTAATTAAGAAGTCTCCTCACTCTTATCTTTTTACAAGTGCTGTTCTCGTGGGTCAGTGAAACCTGTGAGCTGAATGTGTTCTAACTTCATCCCTGGGGTGAGTATCAGGAAGTGACTACACACTACTATTTCCAGGTTTGAGATGATTTGTCCCTCTCACGAGTTTCGGCCTGACTTATCTTTTCTTGGTATGCTTCTCACAGTGCCTACGGGTGAAGCAAGATGTGCATCCCACACTTGCGGGGATCCTGGCTGCCTGCTGGCGAAGGCCCTGATGGCGGCTGCCCGCCAAGCTCCAGCCACACCACTCCCTTTCGGCTCCAGTGTCTCTGTGAACTGCAAGGAAAAAGAAGAAGCCAGGAAGGCTTGATATGGGGAAAGAGGAGACAGAATGTGGAGGTGTAAGAAAATAACTTATACTTTCAGTTTCCTCAATCTGCCTTATCCTTCCTCAAAAATACTTTTCAATAAGAGCATGCCAACCAGACAGTGAGGTAGGTTTTGGTCATGCCGTGGTGTTTCGGAGTCTTTCTTTCTCTTGGACTTCTGCTTGTTTGTTTTGGGGTTTTTTGTTTGATTGTTTTTTATGTCATTTCATCTCACTCTGCAAGCTTACTTTATAGAAAGACTCAAAAAGTATGGCAGAGTTGTTCATGAGAACACTACAGAGTCAAGAAAAGTCCAGAAATCTCAAAGGCCCATTAGGACATTCTGACAGAGATGCATGGTGTCGCTGTACAGTGGAAAAAAGAAAGAGAGGTTAGAACTCATAATTTGGAGCCAGATCCCTTGAGATCAAATCCTGGCTCTGTCACTTATTTTCTGTGTTTTCAAATAACATTTCTTTTTTTTTTTTTTAAAGATTTTATTTATTTATTTGACACAGAGAGAGAGAGAGAGAGATTACAAGTAGGCAGAGAGGCAGGCAGAGAGACAGGGAGAGGAGGAAGCAGGCTCCCTGCTGAGCAGAGAGCCCGATGGGGGCCTCGATCCCAGGACCCTGAGATCATGACCTGAGCCGAAAGCAGAGGCTTTAACCCACTGAGCCACCCAGGCGCCCTCAAATAACATTTCTGTGCCTCAATGTACTTATCTGTCAAATGGGGATATATAGATGTCCCCATTAGATGTGGACATGTCACCTTATAATACTGTTGTGAGAATTAACCAAGTTAAAATAGTTGACAACATTAGAATGGTGTCAGCTGCCTAAATTATAATGTCTTACATATATTACTGTTTATGTTGAAGTTGACACCTTACTAAGTGTTTTCTCAAATATTATCATTTGAATCTTATAACAAGTCAATAATCCCATTTAAGATGAAGAAACTGAGAAAGTAAGTGATGACCAAAGGCACACTATGAGCAAATCCTGAAAAACTTGATCCACGTCTTTCATTTCAAAGTCCAAGTTTTTCTGTTTTTTTTGTTTTCCCCTTGAGCAATCTTTGTCTATCTTTATTTTTTTAAGATTTTATTTATTTATTTGACAGAGAGAGACAGCAAGAGAGGGAACACAAGCAGGGAGAGTGGGAGAGGGAGAAGCACATTTCACACTAAGCAGGGAGCTGGATGTGGGGCTCGATCCCAGGACTCTGGGATCATTACCTGAGCCAAAGGCAGATGCTTAACCACTGAGCCACCCAGGTGCCCCAATCTTTCCCTATCTTTGAAGACTGATTATCATTTGCTACGATGACATGAAATGTGAAAGAAATAAAAAGCTATGCATAGAGGGGAGAATACTAACAAAGGAGAAGGAAGATGTAAATGTAACACTCAGTAGGTGTTGATTAAAAAAATTGTGAGCTCTACAGTTTCAGAATATACTCATTCTTTCATTCTTCGAGGAAACATTTATTAAGCACTCATTATTGTTAGGCATTGTAGATACAACAAGAGATAATATACTATAAAATGAATTCAAGGATTTCAATGCAGGAGAGGTACCAGTAAAATAATTATTGCAAATAGTGTAGTAGAAGTATACATGAATGTTATAAAAGCACAAAGTAGGAGCACTTGACTCAGACTGGGTAATGTGAGAAAAATTAGGGAAAATCATCTGGAGGATTTGGAGCAAAGGAACTAATAATCTAATGCATAGTTTAAAAAGATCATTATGATTGTTATATTAAAACTGTATCACAGGGAGCAAGACTGGGCAGAGAGACCAAGTTGGAAGCTATTGTAATAGTTCAGGCAAAATATGTAATGATGGCTGGTGGAAAATGGAATTTTCTTTCCCAAGATGTGGTAACTTGACTTTGTTTATAGCTGGAAGAGAAGATCTAGTAGAGAAAGAAGGATTGGTTTAAAATGCAATTGAGAAATGAGATGAAGGAAAAGCCAGTAATAAGAGACCAAGCATCTTCTCAAGCGTACAAATCACAAATTTAGTCATGGAAACAAGTTCTCTGAAATGAGAGGGAAGGAAAAGGTGAATGAAACCACTGAGAAAACTGAGAGAAGAATGATCTCATGAACCCCATGTTTTGCTAACTCATAAAACCTAAACATGGGGGTCAAGTCTTGAACTCATGACGGCCAATCAGGAGATTGCGTTTGCAAACATTAAGTTTCATACATGAGAACAGCAACTCTTTTGTAATGTTTGGGTAGTGGTAACAGGCAACTTTGGCAAACAGTGACTCACAGCGACTAAAACCATTGGGATGACTAACACTGACATGGAGCAGCCTAAAATGGAAATGTCATAGAGCAACAGGTTGCCAGACACTCGAAAGTACAAAAACAAACAAACAGAAAGAGCATTTGAAATTGGAGTTGGACAACTACATGGGCTATGTCTTCATATTATAACGTGTAATGATACCCATTACATATATGTATAATATAAGTGAAAGGCATACAAACAGCTAGTCAAAATATGGTCCTGACTGGGAAGAAGGCCAAAAAATATATGAGTTTACTATGGCTACTCTATCATTAAGGGAGTGTACTTGGGAGAAAGAAATAATTATATAATAATATAACTTTCTGTTTGGTTGAGATGTTTCTCTTATTTTCAAGGAAGAAAACCTTAAATGTTTTTGTTCAAGGTTTTATTTATTTTTTTATGATCAATTCTGACTTAAAATCTGGATTTTTATTGTCTGTGTTTTTTTTTTATTTGCCCCAGGGGTTGGTCTGGTTTTTACTGATGCCCTATCTATCTATCTATCTATCTATCTATCTATCTATCTATCTAACCATCATCTATTTCCTTAAGTAGAAAAAAATCTATATGTCCTGAGGAATATAAAATTGGAGACATTTTTAATTTAGAAAAAAAATTCAGAACTTTAGGAGCTACAAGGTAAGTCATTTATGGGCATAATTTGAGAGAATTTTGGGTAGAATTATCAACACTGAGAGATAAAAATCTGATTGTTTATAGATTACCAATGTATGACTGACCAGAATTCTTCACCATAAAATTCACTCAGGGACTTAGGGATGGTGGTTTTTCTCCTGTTTTCTTCTCACTAAGCTTTGGAAGCTCGGCCCATCACTGCTTCCATTCTTTTGACCAAAGGGCGTTGATTGACTTTTGTTAATGTTGCTTTGAATGTAAAGCACTTAGCATTTCTTCGTTTGGTGCTCAGAGTTAGCTTTATATAGAAGGTAGTGGCCTCAGGCCCTCTCTCTATGTATATACCTTCATCCTTTCTCTGTGTAGTAAACCTTGCTTGCTGGGTGGTGTAAGATTAAGAACCAGAAAGAGCCAGAGACTAAGCTAGGGTATATTTTCTATCACATCATTTCTGGCTCTCTGGATGCAATAATAGAGCTTCTTATACTCTATAAAGGGACACGTATGACTAATTTTTTGAATGCCAGAGAACAGTATAAGGTGGCCATATCATTTTCTTGCTTGTTGGGTATAAGTTTCAATAACAGATTCCTGGATAGATAACTAACAGAAAAGACATTTTCCCACTCCCTGCTCAAAAAGGACAGTCTAACTCAGAATATCTGTGAAGATGAATTATAGTTTACTATGGAAGCACAGAATCAAGATTGTTGAAAAAATATACATTTATTTTTGCATGTCTGGCAAAGGTGATAAGTTAAATGTACATATGGCTAATTAAGATTCTTCACTCCATGGTAGAATGTATGCCTCTGAACATACTAGATTTAAAACAACAGAAACAAAACTATTTTAATAATATCATCTTTCTTTATGAAGACAACATATTGCTATATTTCAAGCAATGTGCCAGATCTACAGTGCCTCGCCTCTAAGACTTCTCACTTACATTTTCAACAAAGAGAGGTAGGAAGCCGGCTTTTTAGAATGAACTGTATAAGAAAGGAAGGAAGAAAGAACTGTAGAGGCAACAATACATTCGGTGTCTAGGGCTCTATTCCCCCTTGTACATACATTGTAATTATATACTGACCTTTGAGATCAGTGGCTGGTTACTTATGGGATAATATGATTAAAGTATACGTAACAAGTATGTTAAATTATTTTCAGTGCAATTCTAGTGGAGGAAATCTGTGTAATTGTTAATTTCATTTCATTCTAGAGGCATCTGAGATAACGTCCCTTGGGTCCAAGCTTATAAATTACACTAAGGCTCTATCCACACAGAGGCCACTTTGAATTTTGTTGGGTTTGCTTTCCTGATGACTGGTTTGCATGAAGAAAGAAACTTGTGGCTAGTTAGAAAATGCAAAGGAAACACATGCACATTACAAGGGATAATTTGTGGCTTACACATAATTCTTAAATAAAATGTTATTTATTGTCATGTTTGAAGTAAACCTTGCTCTTCCTCCCCAAAACACAAATGTTAGAGCACGTGAATCGCTTTTTATTCAGTGTGACTTACCTTGCTGTTTGTATTTCGAAAGTCGATGGGGGCAATTCTAAATGCTTTAGAAGTATTTCTAGGAGGCCAAAATTTTGTGGCCGATGACCCGTCGAGAGAGCATAGACCTTTATCTGCTGATGGAGTTAGAGAACACTGACTCGAGGGGGAGCTGTTGGTGATGGTAGCTTGACTTTCAGGGGGATACCTCAGAAGGGATTGGAAGACTGATGGGGTCCAGAAAACAACGTTTGCCTCAGAGGTGGTGGTATAAACACAAGAAAAATAATGCTGGAGATACAGACAACGGGGATCGAAGCAGTAGCCGCTCTGTTGTGGGGGGGTTGGTACATTGGCAAGGAGAGAGGAAAGATAATAAGCAGAAGAGATGCTTATGGTATTACACAAAGCCTAACGATTCACTCAAGCCAAGTTACATTCTTATTTCCCAATGTTATAAGAATGTGTAAGCTTTGATACAGCAAGATGAAGTTGACTTTTGTATACCTGAAACATACTATTAATAATAACTGATGATGATGAGTATATTTACTATTGATGACTTATGTTTCATATATCACTCAGTTATTTTCACAGATCGCCAATATAAGTCGAAAATACAATGCATTTTCATTTCCCTCCGTGTCTAGCGCTGACTTAAAACTGGTGTCAAGAAGATATAAAATTTTTTGGTCTTTAGCTGTCTCCAATAACTTGATCACCATGATGTTTTGGAAGCATGTTCCCCTTGTTTTCAGTTCTAACTTTCTTCTGGAGTTGTTTGGACAAGCGTCAGTGATCTACTAAAGAGCCTCCTCCATAAAGAAATTGGCCTTTTATCCAAAATTCCAGGTATCACTGGATCCTCAGCACCTAGAACAGTGATCAGCACATAGTAGGCAGCTGATATTCACTTGCCAAGTAAATAGATAGATTTGAAAACGCAATGATGCACATTTGCTGATTTCAGAGTATTGGAGCTGGAAAACACTGTCCATACTATTAGGCTCCAGTCTCTCACAGGAGTTTAAGATTAATCCCTTATTCCCGGCTGACAAGAAAGATTGCTAATGTAGGACAAATCCAAGGAAACGACTCAGCCAAGGACTAGGAATGGGACTATTTAGTGGGACAATAAAATGGGCAAAAGTTTTTCTTTCTGTGTTGAGTGTTCTTCTAATTATCTTTTGAGAATTTCTTTTTCTAGAGCATTTCCAAAAGTCCTCCTTAGTATTGCTTTTCTCTTTTTAAAATTTTCTTCCATGTAGCAAGGGCAGGAAAAGAAATAATGGATTTGCAAGAAAGAAAGTATTTAGTCTCATCCCTCTTGTTCACGTCACCGTATCTTAGAATATGCGTCCCACCCCCACCTCACTATGAAAGAATATTTGCTTCAAGAAATAAATGCAGGTTATTTAAACACCCAGGGCTGTCAACGCCATAATAGACTTTGATATGTAGTATAGCTTTTTCCACGCTCTGTAGGCTGTCTTCACGCTGACTAACATTTATCTTACTGAGTCTCCCATGTATAAACCAAGGAGTTAACACTTTAGTGGAAACTTCAAGAAACTTGAAATCTCTGGCCTCAAGAAGCTTACAGTTTGTGGAAATTCATCTTTAAGATCTGATGGGAAATTGAGTTGCTTTACCTAGAAAATTCCGAAGCTAAAGTAACCAAACACCTCAGATTTGTCCTTAACAGAAGTCTCTGTTGTAGGTGATGTACATGATTGTCCTAAGGTTGGTTGATATGATATTTCATAAGCTGAAAGGAATCCTTAAGTGTTCTTAACTGAAGGTACATAATGGTCATGGCCCTTCAAATAAACCTCTACAAAAGTTATTCTGTTTTTTTGTATAAGTTGTTGTGCTCATGTAAACTGTTACAGCATTTTAATGTGAACTGATAATGTTGTTTGGTGTTGTTTCTATCCTCTGTAATCATATTCAAAACCTAAGATGCACTCAATAGTTACTCATTTCTTCAACCAATACATAATTATTAAGTAACAACCTATTAGTTGCCAGGCACTATATCAAATCAGGATATATTGTCAAGAACGATATTAGAGACTTTGCCCTCGTGGAATTGTAAGGCAGAAAAAGTAGACATTAATGTAAAATTACATAATTAATATACTAAAATGTTGATAAGCACTATTAAAGAGCTATAGAATTGTATAAGATTAACTTGATTAAATCATACTTTAAATTTTTTCTTTCAATCCAATTTGTGGATGTACACTTGAGTTATGATTAATATGAAAATAAAACAATTTCTACACTGGCCAAGTAAAATAATTTTAGTATTCTAAATTGCTTTTTACTTCCTTGTGACTTCCTTGCTTTTACTACGTACGATATTGTTAACATAATTGGCGATGAATCTCAGCTGAGTGGATAGTGATCCCAAACTGCTAGTTGAAACAGACCTTTAAAAAATAAGGTTTGGGAAAAGAGCCCAGCGGATTTGGCTATGTAAACACATGTAAGGGTTGAAAGAGCCACATCAAATAGACTCTGAGGCCGCCAAGCCGCTGAAGACTTCACCAAGTCAGTGGTGGGTCAAATGGAAGGATTTGCATCTTCATCACTCCTGTCTTGGGTCTGTTGCCACCTAACTTCAGTCTCCCCCTGCCCCCGTCTAGCTCTGTCTCTCTCTGTCTTTTCTACCTCACCCCCTCCCGCTCTCTTGCTGTAAAATTTTTAAAAAAGGAAGAAAAAAGAGTTGTTATTGACAGTTCTAAAAAACACACTCCTAATGGCTAACATTAAACACACGCTAACTTTTCATCTGAACTCTTAATTGTGGAAGTACCGTTACCCTAAAGGAAAGGAGTGGCGAGGGTCTTCGCATTGCCTGCAGGCCATGAGCGTAGACTGTTCACAAATGCAATCACTGACTCAGGGCCTGGCCAGACCCTGTAGGGACTAGTGGGGAGAAATCTGATTCCATTTGACAGACTCAAAACAAACAAACTCTCCTTTGTGCCTTTTCCTGAGTCATGTTTTTTTTGTATGCTACACTTTGGGACAGATATGATAGGGAAATGATAGATAGATACATAGATGCAGAGACAGATACATACATAGACAAATAGGAGAGGATTGAAAGGGAAATCCTTCCTTCTCCCTTCTGTTAAAGATGTATAGGTTACGCTGAGTCACATCTTGGTCTGTGTTCTGACCTATGGCACAGCTATATTGCTGAAGGAGATAGAAGTTGCAAATTTGTAATGAGAATTTTGACTCTGTCATTCATTTACTCTTCCAAATAAAGAGGGTAAATTTTAGAATCAAGTGGGCATGCATTTAAACCTGTAAAAGTTTCAGCTTTGTCATCTGTAAAATAGTGATCGTACTATTTACTCTGATATCAGCTCTTCATTCTATGTGTATGTATTGAATAGCTGCCATTTGTTGAACAAAATTCAGGGATGGAAAGATAGTGGTGAACAGACTAAGTTCTAACTTCATGAAGCTTATCTTCTATCTATTATTATTGGAACAAAAGATATGTGTCCTTTTCTATAAAAGATTTGCAATAGATACTTTTCTTTACCCTCAGCTACAGTTTTATATCATGACAATAAAACTATATGTACAACATATAACTAGAAACTTTGGTCATTAGATAGCCCATAAAAAATGGCATTTTTAAGGAAGCCTTTAAAGATACTGATTTAAGGTGTTTTTTTTTTTCTTATCAGATGGTCTTGATACTCTTTCTCTCAATTAAAAAGCTTTTACTCCTTTGTCTATATCCTAATGTTTAAGTACTTTGGACTAGATGTTCCAAGATTCATCTAGGTGTTTAGCATTATCTCTTATTACTCCAGGATGTGAATCTTTGACCCTAGCCCACTGTCCATTCTCAGTTCATTCCAAACTGTGCACACATCCACACTATTGCTTCATTAGGAATATCTTTCTCATACTCATTGCCTATTTGAACCCTACCCATACATCAAGATCTTATGTAAGTCCTGCATCTGTCATGACATTTTCCCCAACTGGTCTAGTATTTTGAATTTCTTCTTCTTTCATTGCTTATAGCTACAATGACCATATTTCCTGAACCATATCCATGTTATATATGGTTCTGGTCGCGAATTATACACTGCTGTGAATTGTTATATATTTTCCCAGAGCGCTTCTTCTGTCTACTCGGTTAGATTGTATAAGTTCCAGATAGGCACTTAAGACTGAGTGGGTATTCAATCAAACAATCAAACTGCATTTTGACTATCCCCTTGTGCAGATGGTTTATATGTCACTAACTTATTTTGGCAATTAACGTGATGGGAGAGCTATAGGTATGGGAAGGTAATTTCTGGCTCTCTTTAAATCCCAGCACATACCAATGTATATAGGACTTGACTCAGGAATTGGGTCTTATGGAGATGCGTACTAAAAAGCAACCATCTGGATGTATCAGGAGGAATAATAATAGAAAGAAAAAGTTTCTGTAAGGATTTCTTCCACATTCTCCTTTTGGTGAGTAATGGAGAGATGAAAACTCGTGGATACAGAAACAAATGAAACTACTAAACGTAGTCTTCAAATGGGATTCTGGCAACCATTCAGAATTATTATGTTTTCTTAAAAGCCAAAATCACTTATATCACCTTCTAAAAGAGTAAATGGCTTTTAATGAATAATGTAATCATTGAAAGCAATAGCATAAATGAAATCCTCCCAATCTACTTTGATGAATAATAATAATAAAGGGGGAATGGCAATTACTCAGTGAAAGATGGAAGAGCAAACTTTTTGTCTCCTTTCCAGCTGTCTCTGTTCAGCTACGTCCTTATGTCTCTTCCAGATCCAGCACTAACCTGTTTCTGAATGAAATCAATGTAACTAGTAAAGTATAAAATGCTGGGCCATTATAGTGATGATCTTTGTTCTGCCATTGCTGACATCCAAATTTACTGATATTGATATAATAAGCCATTTTGTGTTTTCATTTGTATAAACCAAATGTGTGGCTTAGCTTATTGATTTTGTAATCAAGATATAGTTTACTGAAGTGTTTATCAAATGAACTTGTAAACACGCATTCTTTACTCATTCATTAATCCAACGGGCATCCCTTATGTAGCCTGCCCTTTGCTGAGGTCTATAGAAAATTTAATCTGGAGGGAGTGGTACATGTGAACATGGCCTAGGAGTGGAGATTGGCTATCGAGGCAATGTACTCAAGAAATTAGAAGGAGATTATGCAAAAGAAGAGAAAAAAGGAAATAAACAAAAAATATGATGATTATCTTTTTTCCTAATAAGTTGGGAATAAACAGTCGAAAACGGCTATTAAAAAGATACTGGAGGAAAAAATATACAAATTTAAGGATTAAGAAGGAGAATAAAAAAATACTCCTCACAAGACTTCACATGCAATACCTAATTTAACCCTCAAATAATTTTGTTATAAATTAGTATTATCCTCAGTTTATAAATTAGAGTATTCAATTTCAGTTAAGGTTAAAGCAATTCCCCAAGTCATATGCTTAAATATTCACTAGAAGCAGGGCTACATCTCAGGTTTCTTTGTCTGTTATTTATTCCATGTCCTCAGGGATGATGTCGAGGGCACAGGTGAAGAGAGTAGTAGTTTTATTTCGTTTTAAAATTTATTTATCTATTTGAGAGTTTGAGAGAGAGGAGAGAACGCACGCGTGAGAGAGGCAGAGCGCCTGAGTGGGAGAGGCAGAGAGAATTTCCAGCCAACTCCCTGTTGAGCACAGAGCCCAACTCAGGGCTTGATTCCACGGAGATCATGACCTGAGCAGAAATCAAGAGTTGGATGCTTATCTAACTGTGCTATCCAGGGGCCAGAGGAGTAGTTTTTAGTAGGAGAAGCCACCTCTTTTTCTAAGGGAGATTGGGAAGATATTTTCTGCGTGACAAAAATGCAGGGAGTTAAGGAGGTGTAGATACAGGAGGGGTACAGGAATGTTCTAGAGTATTATGGGGAGTACTGTTTTCTTTGTAGAGAAAACTGGAGTTTTAAGATACTGAGTAATTATAATCACATCTCCCTCAGTCTCTTTGTCCTGGAAGATGCATTTCTATCTCTTACACAAGAATAGTTCCTCCAACCACATAACAGACCCTATGACCTCTGGTCTTCTCTAAGATTTTTTTTTTTTCCTTCAGTATTATTCCCCCCAGCTTTTTCTTTGACCCCGGTCCTTTCAACGGTATAGAAACATGATTGGTCTTACCTCTTATATATTAAAGAAAAATGCCTTTCCTCCATGTGTTGTTTCTTTTTTTAAAATTTTTAAAATATATATATATTTTTTACTTTATTTTTTCAGTAATCCAAGATTCATTGTTTATGCACCACACCCATTGCTCCATATAATACATGCTGCTGTTTCTATTTCAAGTTCTAAGTCTCTCTATCTATTAATGGGTATCCGAAGAGTGGTTAAGACTATCTGACTTATTAACTGTGGGATCTCAGGCACCTTACTTAATCTTTAAAGGCCTCAGTTTTATCACTTTAAAGTGAGGATAACAATACTTTTTAAATAGATTTTAATGATTAATGGCTTAGTTACACATGGCAAGCACTCAAAAGACTAAATAATTATAATAATAATTACTATTACACTAATTCACAGATAAGCTTCTTGGATGTACAATCAATACATGCCCTCTCCAATTCTTTATCTCCTATTTACTCTTTAATTTAACGAACTTTACCTAAAAGCTTCACTAAAATTCTTCTTGCTAAGGTTGCCAGTGTCTTTTCAATTAAAATAATTCACTGGACCTTTTCATATTCTCCATCTTGATCTTTCTACAGCACTGAGCCCCATGAATACTTCTTCTTTTGAAAAACTCCCCCACCATGTTTTTTGTAACACTGTTTTGTTTTGTTCTCCAATCACTCAATAGCCCTTTTTTTGAGTCCTCTCTCCTCTCTCTCCCTAGGAGTTTAAATGCCCTCTAAGTCTCTTCTTGAACCTCTACGTAGGTAGCCTTGTATGTTCTCTTTATCTAAATGTGGACCTTCAACTCTTCCTGTGCACTGATGACTTCTGAATTTTTGCTGCATAAATTATGTACCCCATTATCTCTGAAACATTTCCACTTGGATGTCCTATCGTTGCTGGAAATGTAACATGTCTATAATAAAAATACTCTTTCCTCACTTTGAAACATTCTCTTGTAATCGTATTTCCTTACCTTTTCAGAAACCTGGAGGTCACAGCAGACACCGCTGTCATACCCCATTAGCCGCCAAGTTCTGCAGACTAGCCCTTCCACGGATCCCCCTCTTCATCACTCCTGCCTTTCCATCCTACTCCACTAGGGCGCTCTGGCCTCTTCCCATAACCTTTCAGTTTCTCTCTGCTTCCAGGCTCACTCTTTTCAGTTTATCTTCCACACTGCTTGCAGAATGATTTTTTTCACTAAAACTTTAAATTATTTTCACAGCATAGAGAAAATAAAAAACAAAATGCAAAGTACTAAGCCTCACCCAGAGGCATTTGATTCTCTGGAGCCCACCTGCCACTCTGCCCCATCGACTTTGCCAGTCCTTCCGTCTCCTCACTGAGGCAGCGTCCCCTGCCGGGCGCTCTCAGCCTCTTTCGTTTCTGTCTAGCTTTCTCCTGGTATTTTTCCCGCTTAACGCAACAATTTCCTTCTCTGTAACTCTAAAGAAATGGAACTGAAGAGGTTGTAAGTGCAAGGAACATGTTGTAAACACACACACAAACATATATAGAGTATGTATAGTATATATATAATGTCATCTTATTTTTGTTAAAAACAGAAGAAAAGCCTAAGTGTCAGAAAGGAAAGCCACTAAAATGAATGCTGATTTCCTCTGGGGCCTGGAAATAAACTGATGTGAGGGTGGAGTGGTCTTAAAACAGTTACCTTGAATAATTTGCATAATTTCACCTTTTGGTGTTCTTTGGGGTTTTATTTTCTGTAATAAAAACATTAAAAAAAAAAGAGAGAAGGGTTTCCCATTCTGAGGGTTTCCGGGGGGGGGGCGTAGGAGGATGGGGTAGACCAGTGATGGGTATTAAGGACGTCATGTGTTGCAATGAGCACTGGGCATTATATGCAAACAATGAATCATGGAACACTACATCAAAAACTAATGATGTTCTGTATGGTGACTAACATAACATAATTAAAAAAATAAAATAAAGATAAAATAAAATAAGGGGTTCTTCTCTAGAAAGCCCCTTGTATCCTACCAATTTTGCAACACAATTTAGATGTCTCTCCTTCTTACTCAAATTACACCTTGTGCATATAGCCATTGCAAAATTCAATTATTTTCCAATTGAAATACTTATTTTCTTTCTCATATTAGACTACATAATTCTTGAGAAAAAAAGTACCTTCTTAAACACCCCGGCAGCTAGCTGACGACCTGGCACACCATAGCCATGCAATATGCGTTTAGAGGGATGACGATTCACAAACAAGGTTGTTGCTTTTTCTATTGTATCATGTTGTTCCCCCCATCTTTCTCTCTCCCTCTCTGTCTCTCTTTCTCTCTCCCTTTCTTTTTCTTTCTCTATTATACATACATATGTAATATGTGTGTATATACATATACACACCCGATACATATACTATGTATATTATGTATATATCAGAAATGTTTTTGTGTTATGTGCATACTAAATAGCTCTGAAGGGTGTTCACATATTGACTGGAGAATCTGGCCCTATATTACTATTAAACTACTATGCTACCCTATTTAAATTAATTGGGCCTCATTTTCCATATCTTGTCAAATAAGATTAGATCGGCTACTTTTTAGTTACTTGGGAGACTCTAAGGTTTTAAATTTCTTACAGTATTTTATTGTTTGATTAACAACTTTTTGGGTAATTCTAAATAATATAAAGATACATAAAGTGATAGGAGAATGTGTGTTCTTTGGGGTAGATCGCCATATTTTCGCATTTATTTTGTTTACCTTTCCTTTTCCATTTACTGACACATTAATGTCACTTTCCAATAAGAGTATAGCACTTTATTTATATATAATAGCAACATCATAAATTGCTTGATCTATTGAAAACAATAAACTAAACATGTTACAGAAGAAACTGGTGCCTTTCATTGGTATTATCTCCTTCAAGATGACAGGAGATCTCGGGAGGCCAGAGAATTCTTAGTTGTATGAGTTTGTGACTAATAGGTGGTTTGATGTGACAAGAGCTGGCTGTCTTGGGAAATTGAACTATCTTTATGCTCAATACCCTTTGTGTTTCATTCTTTGTAGGTTATTGTTGGAGGCCTGTGGGGACCTCTTTTACAGTTCGCATTCACGGACAATATGAGATCAGCAAGAACTCTGTAGTTTTACTGTCATTATTGATCTGCTGCCATTCCATTCAGTAGGTAATTTGCTTGTTAGCAGTTATTTTAAAAGCTATTTCTAATTTTTTTAGCCTGCTCTATGTTATGTACCAAATTTTATTTTTTATTTTTTGCTGAATTAAAGAAAAATAGTTTAACTTAGCACTGAAAGACTGTACTTTATGCTAAATATTTCTGATTTGTGGTTTGTGGAAATTATTTCAGAATCACAAGTATATTAAGGTGGATTTGATATCTTGGATAAGCAACATATAAGTTCAAAGAAAATAAAGGAAAACAGTATATTCATAAGAAAATATTATTTGTAAAACATCCTTTAGACTATTAAATTTATATACAAATAGTAAGAAGGTTGATGTATTAGGAATTCATGAACACTGCTTCTAAAGTTGGGATTTATTTGAAGTCGAACACTCAATAAACGTGTGGGTTGATTGATTCTCTTTTCTGAAGGTGACCAGAACACACCCTTCTTTTTCATACCAATTGTTGAAGGGACAAAAAAAAAAAAAAAAAAAGCCTCTTTCTGCTTCCCTGGAAAAAAACCTGCTTCCACTTTCTGGAGCTAATTCCTGACACATATTTATCTGAAATGAATTCCTCATTAGCTGAGTGTGCCTATGTGTGTGTCCCCCCACCAACACCATACCTCAATAGGGAGAATCCATAGCTCTGGGAAAAACTAATAGGACACAAGGAAAAAACAAACAAACAAAACAAAACCAGCAGGCTAGCATAATATGCCATTTCCCCCAATTTAAATATGCCAAACTATTAAAACATTTTTGGGACTGTTTTGTGTAACTGATATATAAGTATATATGCACGACATGTATGTACGGGTATACATAGATGTTGTTGCTAAAAATGAAGAAACTGAAACGCCAACTAAAAAGCAGCTGATGTTAATGCTGCCCTCTGCTGGTGGGGCAGGGATAGGAAGGTTATCTCATTTAGAAATATGAAGGATTGGATTTTTATCCCGAGACAATGAAAGGAACAGTGCCTGTAGAGTCATCACAGCATTACAAAATGTAACTGAAACCCCTGCGTAAAATGTGGAACATCAAGTAGTTACAAAGACATCGAAAGGGGGCGCCTGGGTGGCTCAGTGGGTTAAAGCCGCTGCCTTCGGCTGAGGTCATGATCTCAGGGTCCTGGGATCAAGCCACACACTGGGCTCTCTGCTCAGCGGAGAGCCTGCTTCCCCCTCTCTCTCTGCCTGCCTCTCTGCCTACTTGTGATCTCTCTCTGTCAAATAAATAAATAAATAAAATAAAATAAAATAAAAAGGCACCAAAAGGGCAGGCTAGTGAAGAAAGAAAATCTGACTACCATGGAGTAAATTACAACAGATTTACAGTGGCACGAAAGAGTTCTCCCGTGAGTCCTCACCGCATGCATGCTCACATATTCTAAACTAAGAAATGAATAGCAACAATAACGACAAAAATGGTCTTCAGATAGAGACTCCTAGCAGATGCTAATGTAATATTGTTATGGAGATGACTTGCACAGTTTAGGATATAAGGGATTATCTGAAGAAAATGGAGACACTATGACAACAAAATACGGTTGGGGAAGAGAAGGAAACAGAGCTTCTAGAAATAAAAAAGTTACTCAATGAAATAGAAATACCCCTGGGAGTGTGTTAAAAGAGATCAGTATCATCTGGAGAAGGAATGATGAAAGTGAATGGGTGATTTGAGGAAACTGCTAACATTGTAGCATAGAGAAAGAGATCGAAAATATCAAAGAAGGTTAGAGCAGAAAGGCTTTATAAAAGGGGATAAAAAAGGATACTACTTGAACAGCTACCATCAGTGAAGAAAGTAACAGTGAAAGGGAAGAGATGATATTTGAAAATTTCCCCAAATTTATGACAGACATCACATTTATCAGAATCGTTGATTTAAGGAAGACGGAGGACTATAATTGCATAAATATAAATAAATCCACATCTAGGTATATCATATATTTGAAGAACATAAAAAGCAATGAGGAGTAGAGGAAAGAGAAATAACCTACAAAGAAAATGGGGCATAAAAAGCATTTGTGAATAAAGATACTAGGGATTAATATAAGTGGATATTGATTACCCAAGAAATGAGACTAATGACTATAAAATATTAATAAAATACTATAAATCATTAATATGTAAAATGGGTGATTTATTGGGGATATAGCACCCTGAGATCCTTGTGTTAATCCAAAGATTTATAGCACTGATCAAAGTTAGGCTTTGCTAAGCCAAGTGTTCCTATTAAGAGTATAGGGGAAATTTCTAAACATAAAAGTACAAGTAGAGTAAATAAAAGGGTACCAGGATAATTGATTAATTGTATAGAAAATAAGCATGAGACATAAAAAATTTGTGAATAAAAATACTTATTAGGTAGAAAGCCCACAATCATATGGTGGGATTTATTCCAAATTTATCGATAATCACAATAAAGGTAAAAAGAATAAATATTTTAAAAGTGATTCTCAGATGGGAGGACAAAAGATACTGCAGTCATATGATAAAAAGTGCTGATGATAAGGGGAAAGAAAAATATAGCAGGCAACTATTAATCAACAAAAAAACTGATACAGTGAGATTACTATCACTCTACTGTGAGGAATTTATTTGTTTATGAGCAACAAAACCTCTCAAGTTCCTAGAAATAAATTTTACATACATATATACATACATACATATAAACATATGTATGTATTTGTAAAATATTTACTTGGAAAATTATGAAGCTTTATCTTCTTATTCCATAAACAAAACTCAACTTTCAACTCCAAGAAAATTAGTGTTAGTATGAAAAGCAAAATTTGGAAACTATTAACAAAAACTGTAGACAATGTCTTTATCGATTTATTATAAAACTACAGTAATTAAGATAATATGATATGGAACAGAGCCTTGAGACTAACTCATGTATATGTCAACATGGTGTGGTAGAAGGAACCTTGAAAATAAGTGGAGAAGGGACTCAAAAAATTATACTTCCATTATTTAATCACATGGTAAAAGATAAAATTAGATACCTACAATCATGTCATTCAAAACATTAATTTCAGATGCATAAAATACCTAAAGCAAAAGTAAAAATTGGAAGTATTTAGAAGACTGAAACAAACATAATAAAGACTTCAGAGTAGTGGAGAATGTCTTTCAAAAAGACACAAATGTACAAACTATGAAGATTAATGTATATGAAGATTAATGTAATTTGCCACCTTAAGAGCCCAGGTTTCCATTGACAGATGACTGAAGACAGAGAGGTGCCATATACATACAATGGAATATTTCTCAGTCATCAGAAAGAATGAAATCTTACCATTTGCAGTGATGTGGATGGAATTAGGGGGTATTATGCTAAGCGAAATAAGTCAGAGAAAGACAAAGACCATATGATCTCATTCATACGTGGAATTTAAGAAACAAAACAGATGAACATAGGGGAAGGGAAGGAAAAATAAAATAAGAAGAAAATGGAGAGGGAGGAAAACCATGAGAGATGCCGAACTATGGAGAACAAACTGAGGGCTGCTGGAGGGGAGAGAGGTGGGGGAGGGATAACTGGGTGATGGGCATTAAGGAAGGCACGTGATGTAATCAGCACTAGGTGTTATATGCAACTGCTACTACATTCTACCCTGAAACTAATAATACAGTATATGTTAATTAAATTGAATTGAAAGAAAGAACTTTTAAAAAGACCCAAAGTATGGATTATGAAAGAGAAGATTAAGGTAATTTGCCACCTTAAAAGTAAAACCTTTCATAAAAGAACAATTGACAAAAAGTGAAAATCTGGAGATTGGAAAGGGATATTTGCAATCCATAATAATTACAAAGAATTTACCTTCCGAATAGTCACAGAACTTCTAAAATCATTAAGGAAGAGTTGAACTCATAGAAAATATGAGGGTATGAACAGGAAACTCAGGCAGGTGGAAATCGAGTGGACAACGATTAAAAAGTATATTCAATCTCAATTGTAACCAAATCAACTAATACGAAAACAATAACATAAAATTTCATATGCCTCGGATCAGAAAAACTAAGTCTGCTAATGTTTAGTGTTGCTAAGGTGAGGAAATGAGGACTCAGAACTTAAGTTATTGCCTTGACTTTCGAGAGCAATTAAGACACACCTCTACAGTCAAGAAAACTACGTATGTGTGTGCGTGTGTATGTGTGTGTGTAGCAAAAACTCTTTTCATGTACACATTTTGTGATATATGAAATAATGCATACAAATGTAACCGCATGCTCAATAAAGAGCCTCAACTGATCATTTTAAAAGGTGGCATGTTCCTCTTAAATAAATGTTTTAGATAAATAACCACAATTGCTGGAAAGAAACATTTGCATAATAGGGTTCTCGTTTTAGAGCAGAGTCTGTTACAACTACATTAAATCAGTCCTAATTACAAAGCTTAGCAACTTTCCACTACTGTAAGAATAGTTTCTAAAAAATTCTTTTCAGAAATCTTTTCTTCCCCCTTCCTCTGGGCTTTCAAATATGTCTAGCTCACTGTTCAGAGAATAAAAAGGAACATAAATTTCACTTATATCTATTAATTCTTGAAACCATTCTATTTCTTCCATTTATTTCTCTTTCAGACTAGGGAGGATCTACTTAAAAAACAACTAGGAAGGGGTGCCGGGCTGACTTCAGTCGATAGAGCACGAGATTCTTGATCTAAGGGTCATGAGTTCAAGCCCCACATTGGGAATGAAGCCTGCTTAAAAAGTAAAAAATAAGAACAAACAAACAGCCATCTAGGGGGTTAGTAAAACATAAGATAAATTGAGCAAACAATGTAAAAAATGTTGAGTTATATTAAATATTTAGAGTCCAGATTAATTTTTAAATTTCCCTAGGTAGGACTTAAAATATCTCAGTATGTTGATGGTGGGTCTGTTTCTGGGTCAGGTTAAAAGATCAGAGACCTTATTGGAAATTGTGTTTGAGAGTCTGCCGGGGATCAGATACTCTGCAGCATTTAAACTAGGTTACTCATATTCCTGGAGGTTCGGAAAGACTTTTAGGTGCTAGAAGGGCACAGATAATATTGAAGGAGTCAACTTTTAAAAACCTTCCCCTTCCATATTCATTGTTGTTTCTAAAACTATTCTGTGGCAGAACAAGCCTGAAATTGAAGCATCATAAAGATTCTCCTTTCTTACATTTTCTTTAGTTTCCCCTTTCATACTGTACAAAGACATACTTCCCATCCATACTAAATCATAAGGTGATACATTGGCAAGGTATGTAGAAGAAACCAATCAGTATTTAGGTGCCTGGCAGAGGCTTCTGTATTCAAGGCAGGAATAAAATACAGTAAAACTTAAATTGTCTTTCTGTATCATATGCACATGTCTGTGAAGGCTAAGTTGTGGCTTTAGAAACAGGGTGTCTGGGTTCACCTTAGGAAATGCTGAACGAGACATTTTGTGAAGATACTTTGTGTAGTAGTAATGGTCTCACCCCTTCCATTCGTCAACGTGGTAAAAGAATGTCGATTTCCTGAGAGAATATCCTGAGGGCAAAAGAGAGAGCTTCAGTAAAAAATATTACCTGTCATATCTGTCGACCTATATCTACTTGTTTATAGCTGTCTACCTATACTTTATCTGCCTATCTACCCTCTCTCTCTCTCTCTTTTATTTATCAACCTATCATCATCCATCTACTTCCACTTTTATAGATGCAAGCGCTGAGAAATCTAGTGCCATAAATAAGTAAATAGAGTAATTGCAGTTAAAGGGGTCTTTAATAAAATGTTGAATAGCTGTGGTGTTAGCTTGCATCTTTGTCTTATTTCAATCTCAGGGGAAATTTTGATATTTTACCAAATTGATAAAGAATAAAAAAGAAAAGAACCAAAGTTAAGAACAGTAAAGACACAGTTTCTACAAAATAATATAGATTAAAAAGCTTCATACATATNTGGCTCAGTGGGTTAAAGCCTCTGCCTTCGGCTCAGGTCATGATCTCAGGGTCCTGGGATCGAGGCCCGCATCGGGCTCTCTGCTCCGCAGGGAGCCTGCTTCCTCCTCTCTCTGCTTGCCTCTCTGCCTACTTGTAATCTCTCTCTCTGTCAAATAAATAAATAAAATCTTTAAAAAAAAAAAAAATAAATAAAAAAATAAAATAAAATAAAATAAAAAGCTTCATACATATATTTGATAATTTAAATGAAATGGCCGAATTCTTCAAAAAATACAAATTACTTAATAACTTTAGAAAATCAGGAAATATAAATATTTATGACTCTACTAGTAAAAGTAATTAAAAGACTTCTATTCCTAGTTTAGCAAAAAGTTCCAGATCATGAATTAATGTTGAAATTTATTAATGCTTTCTTCTGGTTTTTCTGATCATATAATTATATTTATTTTCTCTTCCTCTTAATGTGGTTGTCAGAACTGGGATGAGTCTGAGATTTTACTCTACTTTCAAGCTAACAAGTTAGGCTGCTGGGGCTTTATGGATGCTGGTAGAAAACAAGTATCTAAGTGTATATACACCAATATGTATATGTATTTCTCTCTGTCTATCTATCTATCTATCTATCCATCTATCTATCTACCTATCTATCCTCCTATCTATCTATATATCTTTAGTTAATTTTTTTAAGATTATTTATGTGTAAGAGAGAGAGCACAAGCAGGGGGAGCAGCAGGCAGAGGGAGAATCAAGCTCTCCACTGAGCAAGGAGCCAGATGCTGGACTCGATCCCAGGACTCTGGGATCATGACCTAAGCTGAAGACAGATGCTTAACCAACTGAGCCACCCAGGTGTCCCTCTTCAGTTTAATTTTTAACACAAAGTAAAAGCTAAAGTGTAATACTATTGCTACTTTCTTCCTGAAAAATATAAGAACTTCAAGATGATTAAATTCTAATCATCTTCTGTGTTTTATGCTACTGTTGACTAGTATCTGACTTTTATCTGGCTTTTTGGGCTACCCAAATTTAGAATTTTTGTTATATATTTATATTATATTTAACTACTTGGTTATTAATTTTATTTTTTGCCTTGTTTCTTGCATCATAGTTCTTACTTTTGAATCCAATCATGCCTTCCTAAAATATTTCTTTTTGTTAAGGGTAACTCTGTTTTCTTTCCCAGAGAATGTCTTTATTTCTCTCTTTTTCAAAAGTGATGATTTCACTAGGTATAAAAAATCTAAGTTGACAAGTATTTTCCTTCAGCATTTTGAAGGTAGAAATGTTCTGCCAGGCTCATTGTAGTTTTTGTATTCTTTTCTCTCAGGAAGCTTGTAAGATCTTCTCTTGGCAAAGGCATGGTGAGGTGTTCTGCCATTTTACTCTCATGTGCCATTTATTAAAATCTACCTTTTTCAGCATGAGCATTCATCTGAATATTGATCAACTCACCTATTACAACTTTCAATCTTTTCTTTCTCACATTTTCTGCTTTTCTTTCTGGTATTCCTATTAGACAAATTTTGGACTTAACCATTCTTCCTTTTTATCATTCAGTTACTCCTTAAGATTTTCCAACTATTCATCTCTTTGTACTATATTCTGAGCATATTCTTCAAACCTATCTTCTGTTTTACCAATCATAACTTCAACTGTGTTGAACATGTGGCTTAACAAAGGCATTTAGGTGTTAATTTGAAAAATAAACTCAATTTAATTTTTTGAATCTTTATTGGCTTCTTTTCCAATTTGCCTATACTTTTCAAAAACTATGACATATAATTTTGATCATTTTACTTATTTCTTTTTCTTTTTTAAAATCTCTTTAATTTAAATTCACTTAGCCAACATATAGTATATCTTTAGTTTCAGATGTAGAGACAATTTTTTTTAAAGATTTTACTTATTTATTTTTTTTGTCAGAGAGAGAAAGAGAGAGAGCACAAGCATGGGGAGCGGAAGGCAGAGGGAGAAGCAGGCTCCCTGCCCAGCAAGCGGCCTATAAGGAACTCAATCCCAGGACCGTGGGATCATGACCTGAGCTGAAGGCAGATGCTTAATCGACAGAGCCACCCAGGTGTCCCTCAGATGTAGAGATCATTTTATTTTATTTTATTTTATTTTTTTAAAGATTTTATTTATTTATTTGACACAGAGATAGAGATCACAAGTAGGCAGAGAGGCAGGCAGAGAGAGGGGTGGGGGAAGCAGGCTTTCCGCTGAGCAGAGAGCCCGATGCGGGCCTCGATCCCAGGACCCCGAGATCATGACCTGAGCCAAAGGCAGAGGCATTAACCCACTGAGCCACCCAGGCACCCTAGAGATCATTTTAAATACACTAGTTGTAAAGCATCTATTAAATTATTATATAATCAGAATTTCTTGGTCTTCTAAATACCGACTTGTGTTTTTTAGCCCTTTGTCAGACTGGAAGCAAAAGAGAAAAACTTGCTTTGTGCGCCAAAAAAGAATAAGTTTTTATTTACTTATTAGAAAACTTAATCCTACTTCATCTATACCTTTGTTGTGAGATAACAGTGTAAATTTTTAAATATTCTATCTGTATAGTAATTCCTTATCATTGTATATTTAAATTATATAGTCATATACAGATTGCCTTTTTAATCCTATTATTCTTGACTTCAGGAAGGGCTTTTGAGTGTAAATTCATTTTCAATACCTTTATGGAAATAGAGAGGTATGTATTTTGTTGTTCTTTATTCACAGTATACATGATTTAGTACAAAATTTCTTCATATAAATAATTTGTACCTAATTTTTTTGTGTGTTCACAAATGAGTGCTTCTATTAGGTACACTTCTGAAAGAGAAATTACTGAGCTTAAGGTTATGTACATTTTACATTTGATAATAAGAAATTATTCCAAATTTTGAATAAGGGAGTCTGGAGGACTGCCTTGAAGGATTAGAGCTAATAAAACAATTGAAAATAGAGAGCTGCCTTGGTGACCACGGCTCCTGCTCTTAGACACAGCAAGCTTGATCCTGTTCTTATGCAGACACTAGTGGGAGCTTTGCCTGTGTACAAAGCAGAGCAGCATATTTTCAAATTATAGTGAAGAGTTTGGGTGTTGTAGGACAAGATAAAGTGGCATCAAGTTGTTTATTGCAGAATGTCCTCTGCAGGATTTTAGCCAAAGTCTTTGCACTTCAGGTAACTTCTTGAGCTTGCCACAAGAGGAGGAGTTTCTTTCCAGCTGGGTGCTGATTTTTATGGTTGCTACTGACAGTTGAAAATCATGTTTTGTTTTAGAATTTCCCTATGAAATAACACATTCTCAAGTTTTTTTGTTTTTTTTTTCTCTGCCCTCTTGGAATTGAGTAAAGTTAGATATCTTTTAGATACATTTCTTCTTTTACAAAATACATCTTTGATTACATAGCATTATGATATTCTTGCTAAAAATGCATACATCTTAGGGATGCCTGGCTGGCTCAGTTGGTTGAGTGTCTGCTTTTGGCTCAGGTTGTTATCCCAGGATCCTGGGATCGAGCCCCACATCGGGATCCTTGCTCAGCAAGAAGACTACTTCTCCCTCTGCCTGCTGCACCCCCTACTTGTGCTCTCTCTCTCTCTCCCCTCTGGCAAGTAAGTAAAATCTTTTAAAAAATGCATACATTTTAATATTTAACTCAAATTTTTGCTTTCATATAACTTAATTCTATATTTCTTTTCTTTTCTTTTTTCCTTAAATGCCCATCTAACTGATCAAGGCCATCTTCAGTCAATGACAGAGGAGAAAAGGGCAAAGTAGAATTTTTAATCTGCTACTTGGTGACTTACAGACTCAATTTCATGGAGCTGACATTTCCTCTCTCTCAAGTCTTAGAGAATCATGCCAGTCTGATTAAAATAAGTGAGTGGTAGAGATACCTTCTTCTTCAGACCAACTCAGAAAAGCAACGGTTAAATATAATGGTGTTCTTAGTGTCAAACTTACTGAAGGTATTGGTTGTCTCCCAAATTATCTATCTGGGAAAAGGCTACCAGTGCCCATGAGAGACAAATAGGACTAGACCAGACTCACTGGATGAGGGATGCTATTATACCCATATTAACTGATACCCTTGGGGAGGTGACAGTTGTTGACACTTAGAACATTCCACATCGAACCATGCAAGGCAAGAAGGTGTCAGAAGGAAAACATTTATTTTATCTGACTCCTTTGCCTATGATGATGGTTCACCACTACCTCTCTATTATAAAATTTTCAACATTCCCATGCTCAATTCTAAGAATGCCTTTTGGCATTTATTCATTAAATAAGTTGAAAAAATTTAATTTTCAGAGTTGACAGTTTTGTATCTCTTTGAAAAGCAGAAGATACATTGGGATGGTTGAGAATAAGGGTTAGGAAGCACTTGATTCTAACTTTTAATATATTTACTGTATTATTGATTGATTTACCAAGAACATTCATATTTCAAGGCCAGCATTGGACTAGGCATGTTCAGTTTTAATTTGTATTTCTCTAATGACTAGTAATATTGACTATCTTATCATGTAGCTACTTGTCATTTATACATTATCTTTGGTGATGAGTCTGTTCAAATCTTTTGCTTACTTTTTTTATTGGGTTGTTTGTTTTCTTAGTATTGAGTTTTGGAGAATCTTTATATCCTAGAGACAAGTCTTTATTAGATTTTGTAAATATTTTCTCCTGTTCTGTGGCTTGTCTTTTTAATTTGTTTAATATTATCTTTCAAAAAGCAGACATTCTTCAATTTTTTTTAAAGATTTTATTTATTTATTTGACACAGAGAGAGAGAAATTACAAGTAGGCAGAGAGGCAGGCAGAGAGACAGGGAGAGGAGGAAGCAGGCTCCCTGCTAAGCAGAGAGCCCGACGCGGACCTCGATCCCAGGACGCTGAGATCATGACCTGAGCCGAAAGCAGAGGCTTTAACCCACTGAGCCACCCAGGCGCCCACATTCTTCAATTTGAAGCCAAATTTGTCACTTTGTTCTTTTATGGATCATGTTCTTAGTGTAGTGCTTAAGAAATTTTGCTAACCCAATGTAATAAAGACCTAATTCTCTCTTATCTTCTAGAAATTTTATAGATTTAGCTTAAGTTTGACATTTAGATCTATGATACATTTTGATATAATAAGAACAAAATTCTTGATAGTTACCTAAGTTGTTATCATTTCCTATAATGTGATTTTTTTATGTGTAAATACAGATGTCCATCTGGCATCATTGTCTTTTTGCCTGAAAATTCTAGGTTGATAGTTTTGTTTTATTTTTTTCTTTCATTACTTTACAGATATTGTTCCATGACTTTTATTTACTTTTTACGTATTTTTTAAAAGTATGGAACACTTCATGAATTTCCATATCATCCTTGTTCGGGGGACATGTTAATCTTCTCTGTATTGCTCCAATTTTAGTATATATGCTGTTGACATGAGCACACTCCATGACTTTTAGTGTGCACTGTTACTAATTAGAAATGTGCAGTCATCCTTATCTTTGTTCCCCTATACATAATGCATCTTTTTTCTTTGGTTGTACAAGGTGCTTTTATCTTATTTTATGTTTTTGTACATATTTAAATAAAATAATGTAACATAGATTTATTTTTGTTTTTTAAAAAAGGTCTTTGTATTTTCCAAAGCTGGGCAGCCTTGGAAAAATATATATGTATATATATTTTCCTCATGGAATGAGAATCAGGTCAAATTCATAGAATGTTACTTAATTTATTTTATTTTATTTTATTTTATATCTTTTAAAGATTTTACTTGTTATTTGAGAGAGAGAGAGCGAGAGACCACAAGCAGGGAAGAGAGGGAGGAGCAGGGAGGCCCGTGTGGGGCTTGATCCAGGACCCTTAGATCATGACCTGAGCTGAAGGTAACAGCTTAAGTGACTGAGCCACCCAGGTGCCCTGGTCCATTGCATTTTAGAAGGGCATACAAATAAACTAAAGTGCATAAATTCAGTGAGGTGGAAAAAAATGCATAGTATGTAGATCACATTTAAAATGTTTTTCTTTAAAAAAATAAAAAAATATAATGTTTTTCTTTGATTAGGAATCATGTTTGCTTGCTTCTTATACTTCCAACAAAAATGATAGAATGACTTCCTCAATTTTTTTCATGAGTATTCTATAGTTTTCTGAGTACAAATTCTTTGAGGAAGACAAAAAGAAATGGAAAAATGTTCCATGCTTATGGATTGGAAGAACAAATATTGTGAAAATGTCTATGCTACCTAAACCAATCTACACATTTAATGCAATCCCTATCAAGATAGCATCAAATTTTTTTCAAAGAAATGGAACAAATAATCCTAAAATTTACATGGAACCAGAAAAGACTCTAAATAGCCAGAGGAATATTGTAAAAGAAAACCAAAGTTGGTGGCATCACAATTCCAGACTTCAAGCTCTATTACAAAGCTGTAGTCATCAAAACAGTATGGTACTGGCACAAAAATAGACACATAGATCAATGGAAGAATAAAGAGCTCAGAAATGGACCCTCAACTCTATGGTCAACTAATCTTTGACAAAGCAGGGAAGAATGTCCAACAGAAAAAAGACAGTCTCTTCAACAAGTGGTGTTGGGAAAATTGGATAGCTACATGCAGAAGAATGAAACTGGACCATTTCCTTACACCAGGCACAAAAATAGACTCAAAATGGATGAAAGACCATTTCATCCTTCAAAATCCTTCAAAATCCTTCAAAATCCTTGAGGAGAAGACAGGCAGCAACCTCTTCGACCTCAGCTGCAGCAACTTCTTCCTAGAAACATTACCAAAGGCAAGGGAAGCAAGGGCAAAAATGAACTATTGGGACCTCACCAAGATCAAAAGCTTTTGCACAGCAAAGGAAACAGTCAACAAAACCAAAAGACAACTGACAGAATGGGAGAAGATATTCACAAATGATATATCAGATAAAGGGCTAGTTTCCAAACTCAACACCCAAAGAACAAATAATCCAATCAAGAAATGGGCAGAAGACATGAACAGACATTTCTACAAAGAAGACAACCAAATGACCAACAGGCACATGAAAAAGTGCTCAGCATCACTCAGCATCAGGGAAATACAAATAAAAACCACAGTGAGACACCAGTCAGGATGGCTAAAATTAACATGTCAGGAAACAACAGATGTTGGTGAGGATGTGGAGAAAGGGAACCCTCCTACAATGTTGGTGGGAATGCAAGCTGGTGCAGCCACTCTGGAAAACAGTATGGAGGTTCCTCAAAAAGTTGAAAATAGAGCTATCTTACGACCCAGCAATCAGAATACTGGATATTTACCCTAAAGATACAAATGTAGTGATCCTCAGGGGCACATGCACCCAAATGTTTATAGCAGCAATGTCCACAATAGCCAAACTATGGAAAGAACCTAGATGTCTGTCAACAGGTGAATGGATAAAGAAGACGTGGTATATAAATACAATGGAATACTATGCAGCCATCAAAAGAAATGAAATCTTGCCATTTGCAATGACATGGATGGAACTAGAGGGTATTATGCTAAGCGAAATGTCAGTCAGAGAAAGACAATTATTATATGATCTCTCTGATATGAGGAATTTGAGAGGCAAGGCAGGGGGTCGTGGGGGTGGGGAGGGTAAAAATGAAACAAGATGGGATCGGGAGGGAGACAAACCATAAGAGACTCTTAATCTATGACACAAACTGAGGGTTGCTGAGGGGCAAGGGGGTAGGGATAGGGTGGCTGGATTATGGACATTGGGGAGGGTTTGTGCTACGGTGAGTGCTGTGAAATGTGTAAGCCTGATGATTCACAGACCTGTACCCGTGGGGCAAATAATACATTATATGTTAATAAAAAATGGTAGAACGAACTTTGTTAATTTATGGAAGAAATGGTGATTAAATGTCTGGATTTCTGCTTTGAGTGGAAGAGTGAAAAGAGTCTGAACAAATTTCCTCTTGTCAAGCTCCCCAAGTTGTGCTCAAAGAGATTCAGCTGCAAATGCAGACAATCCCTCTTCTTGTTTTGTTAGTAGGTCAAGCCCCAGAATTTATCAGTGAGTTGAAGAATCCCAACTTAAGGTAGATCTATCAATTAAGACTACATCCATCTGCATGTCATAGGGACACTGGCTTAAAGATCAAAATCGATTTGTCTCTTACATAAAATTCCAGACTTAACAGAACAAAGGTGTTGTGACTCTGTTCCACAAAGTTTTTTAAACCCAAGTTCCTTTTAATTCATTGTTCTCTCATAGTAGAATATGATTTTTGCCCAAGACAATGGCTAGAGTTTTACCCATCCTTATCAGGAAGCCAAGTATAGAAGGTGACGAAGAAAAAGNGAACAAAGGTGTTGTGACTCTGTTCCACAAAGTTTTTTAAACCCAAGTTCCTTTTAATTCATTGTTCTCTCATAGTAGAATATGATTTTTGCCCAAGACAATGGCTAGAGTTTTACCCATCCTTATCAGGAAGCCAAGTATAGAAGGTGACGAAGTAAAAGAGTAAAGGACAAACACTGAATGACATCCGAAAAGAGATTTCAGAAGCTGACACCAATACTTAACTACTATTTCACTGACCAAAATTCAACCACAAAGCTGCACTTAAATGGAAGTGAGATTGGAAATTGTAGACTTTTTTATGGATAGTCATATATCCAGCTATGGTAAAAGAGAGGAATGGGAACTAGAAAATTAATAGTCTCTGCTTAGATGAGTAGACTAAGCATTGTTATATCATCCTCTCTAGTATGAGATCTGCCTTATTTTTTCTCCACACTGACTTTCTCTGACATAATTCCTATCTTTACTAGTAATTTGTTTCATTATTATTTTTGCTGACCAGAATGTGCACATTATGAGGGCAGGGATTTTTGTTTGCCCTTATGAAGGGGATAAGAACAGGACCTGGCATGTGACTGATGCTTAATCAATATTTGAATGAAGTATAAAATAAAATAAACATGGAGCCTGTAACCAGTCTCTATCATTGTAATTAGAGTAAAAAACATTAATCTTCTCAGAAAAGGCAAACACTTTTAATTTGACAAGACATAAGATATAAGTAGATATGTAATAAAAGCGATCAATGCAAACAGGAAAAATTAGGAGAGATCTGAATGCAGTGGGAGTTAAAATGAGTCTTAAAGGAATTTAAATTGTGAGGAAGAGAAGAGACCTTCCTGACAGAATAGTAGCAAGGAAAGCATACAGATGCTAGATTTCTTTTCTCCAGGCAGATGTTATCATAAGCAAATTTGTTTAGATGGGTCTACTGTAGGAGTCAGGAAGGAGAGGAACTTGAGTCAATATTACCTCATGTTTGAAGACTTTTGCCCTTTTTTTTGGTAAAGCCCTTTAGTGTTGTTTGATCATTTTATTTTCATAATAAGTTGATTTAGAAGGTGTTATCACCAATTAATAAAGGAAGTTTAAAAACCTAAATTTGATAAATTTTTTATGGTCACATAGCTTATTCATTAATTACTTCACATTAATTCATTGGGGTCCAGAAAAAACCCAAACACTAATCTATTGTCTTTAACTTGTGCTCTTTTGTTCAGATACGAGCCCTAAGGTAAAAGGCAAAATATACACAAAGAACCATAAGTTGAATTAGGATTTATCAAAATCATTAAAAACTATTTTATATCAACTTCTGTACCTAGATAGTGAGAGCAATATGTTTTATACCTAACACTGATGTGTGTATAAGAACAAATATGATTCAACCTCACATTTTATATTTTCTGAATTTTATGGTGAAGAAAATAAACCAATTACTTACATTTAACTTATGGACCTGAAGTTGCATATGCGAATTATAACATTTGCCATTGTACACTTTATAGGGTTTCAAATGTCTTCTTATTAAGAAAACTACATTAAATAAAGATAATGCTTGCTCTTCATCTGTCCTCAATTTTTACTTTTCCTTTGGTATAGTGTTTCTGCTAACTTTTTTCCTTTTACTGAATGGCCAGTAAAGGGAAAGAAAAAAAAAAACAAACTAAGTCTCTTCGTCATTAAGTGTGAAGAAATCAATATGAAGATTTTTTGGGGCAGGTTAATGTGAAATGAATTAAAACTGAAGACTTCATGATGTGAATGTGTACATGTACACATTCTGCAAAATTCATAGTCGACATAATTCAAATATGAATAGTGTTCCTTGTTATTTCTATTTGAGTCATTGATTAAAGTGGTGAAGAATATTAAAATCACCAGCAAAACTTAGCTGAACAAATGTTTCACAGTTTAGTAAAAGATATAATATTAATCTCATCACACAGGTACTATCACTGTTACAACTAACCCTGGAGCTATAAAATGAGCTGTAAAATAGATTTGATTTTAAAATATTACAAGTTCTGTCATTACGGCTAAGATTAACTATATAGCCTGATAAAGGTCTATTGCCTTTAGTGATACAGCAATGTCGCAGACAGGAAACTGCTTGGTAATTACAGCTGACTTACTAGAAATAAAAGGGCAGAAAAAGGGCACCTTTGAGTAATTATCAGTAATAGAAAGACAAGTGATTTGAGCAAGGTAATAGAGAACAACGGTTTCATAGTGATAGATGATAGAAAGGGTTAAGTCCTAAGTAAGTTAGAGGCTTTAATGGTGGAATAGTTATAATTTATTTTGGTCCAATTGAGTGCTCATCTAGAGCCTTGTCTGAGCTGAGGGATTTTTTTCTGGTGCTCTCTACAGATAAAATATTCTGCCTTGATGATATAATGTGCAAACTTGAAGTTTGCATTGCATTGTACCTCTTTGAGATTTAGGTCTTCCCTGTTGGTTTTTATTTCATTTATTGAAGGGTGATTATATAGTCAGCTCTGACAGTAATCAGACCTATATTTCTTTTCTGGTAGTATTTTCCTCTGTTCAAGCTCTGTTTATAATATTTAAGTGTTAGATGATGCATTAACCCCTCCAGGTTATTGTATATCATATAAAGCATCAAGGTTGACTTTATTAAATTGCACTTTCAGAACTGAACCAGGAAAACCATCTTTACTCTTGGTCTTCACCATACTTCTTAAATTCTCTATCTATAAAATAACGTCATTAAGTCCACTGATTTTCTTGGCAAAACTCCAGATGTGGCATACATTTTTTGGTCCTTTGGGCATGGACAATCTGGGAAATGATTTTTTTTTTAGATTTTATTTAAATTTAAGTTAGTTAACACATAATGTATTGTTAGTTTCAGGGTTAGAATTTAGTGATTCATCACTTGCATGTAACACCCAGTGCTTATTACATCACGTGCCTTCTTTAATGCCCATCACCCAGTTACCCCTCTCCCCACCCACTTCCCTTCCAGCAACCTTGTTTGTTCCCTACAGTCTTTATAGTTCACAGTATTTTATGGTTTACCTCCCTCTCTGTTTTAATATTATTTTATTTATCCTTGCCTTACCCTATGCTTATGTGTTTTGTTTCTTAAATGCCACATATGAGTGAAGTCATATGATAATCATCTTTCTCTGACTTATTTTGCTTAGCATAATACCTTCTAGTTCCATGCACATCATTGCGAATGGCAAATTTCCTTTATTTAATTTAAATTCAAATAGCCAACATATAGTACAGCATTAGTTTTGGGTATAGTGTTCAATGATTCATTAGTCTTGTTCTGCCTTGAAATTGTAAATATGTTTAAATTTTTCAGTATTCCAAGCCCTTGGAGAATTCTTCACTTCTTTGCTGTACATGGGGGGATTTCCTTCTTATCTATAAGCAATGGAGAATGACACTTACCAACAGACAACAAGACAAATATCCTTTAAAATTTCTAAAGAAAATATAATTGAATGTGTTTCCGTGTGATTTTTTTGGAATCAATGAACTTAGCTTTCTTGGTATCTCTTGTCTGATTCTCTACCTAAAATCTATCTATCTATCTATCATCTATAATCTATCTATCTATCTATCTATCTATCTATCTATCTATCTATCTATCTGTCTATCTATCTGTCTGTAAAAGATGAAGCAAGGATAAGAACTCAGAGATTTTCTTCACTTTGTCTGTTAGACCACATATATGATATCATCAGCTTCTATTCATCCTGTGACCAAATAAAGTGTAGATAATCTTTGAGTTCTCATCCTTGTTTGATCTTTTGCTCCTCACACAACTTTTAGTGAAAGCCTCCGCTTTAGCAGAATAAAAGCTTGAGGACATGGGACATGTTGGATTAAGAGGGCAGGGTGGGGGTAGGGAGTGGAGAACCAGGGAGAGTTCACACCAAAGTTTATTAAGAGTTTCCTTTGAGTGGTGACATCACAAATGATTTTAACTTCATCGTTACTGGGCAAGGATCATTCATCAATGCCGTTATCACACAGCAATAATTGGGAATATTTTCAAAAATAATACTGGCAACAAGAAAGCCATGTCCTGGGTGCCTGGGTGGCACAGTGGGTTAAAGCCTCTGCCTTCAGCTCAGGTCATGATCCCAGGGTCCTGGGATTAAGGCCCTCATCGGGCTCTCTGCTCAGTGGAGAGCCTGCCTCCTCCTCTCTCTCTGCCTGCCTCTCTGCCTACTTGTGATCTCTCTCTCTCTGTCAAATAAAAAAAAAAAAAGAAAAGAAAAAAAAAGAAAGCCATGTCCTAAAGACCTAAGCATTTTGGGAATGGGGAATCAGTTAAAATTAAGAAAAAAAATATATGAGTCTGAGTGCTCTAGCTGTTAATATGGAAAAAGCAATCTGGTCAACAGGCCTAACTCTACTCTATCCTCCTTCTCTTTCATCACTGAGACATGCTAACAAGAGAAATCACATTGTCCACTTAAGTAATTTTTGCTTACGTATATTTGTTCCTTGGTGCTCTGGATAGAACACAGTGGTTTAAAAACATACAACTTGAAGCCTAATAAAGTACGGGAGATCCCCCCAAAAAATGATTCTCTAGTCATTTAATTTCTGACATACTTATTGGTTTAATCATACATTCTTCTTTGTTTTCAATAGAGAAGTGATGTTAATGATTTAAATGTGTGTTTGGTTATGTTCGTGGTTCGGAACCTGTCATGTTGCTAAAATACAATTTTGGACATGAGTTCTGAGTCTCATTTTTGAGTTGGAGTTCCAGAGATCATTTTCATTTTTGTTAATATGGCCGACTTTGCAATGAGTATGCATGAGATTTTTCATTATGGCACTTTTTGGTCACAGTTTCATATCACTTTAACGTCTTTGTCTTAGTACTGTATGAAGAGCCTTGCTGTAGAGATGAAGAGAAAACTCTGAGGCACATGGCTTTGGTAGTAATTAAATGGCAGCACATTTCAAAGCTATGGATATTTAATGTCACCAAAGTATCGGTTTCACATTTGGTTCAATACTGTGTGTGGGAATTAAATGCAGAACAGTGTGTGTGTTATCACTGCTTAATCATGTAAATGGTATTCACATGTTAGGCCTCTGTTCTTAATTGAATTTTTGCTTCTTTATTTAGAAACAAAGATTTCTTGATAAGGTTAAATTGGTTTTAAGCAGAAGCATATTCTTAAGAAATTAATTTTCATATTTTCTCACTGGTACTCAGTTGTAAGTGAATGTCACGGTGTGTGGGATGACAATACTGCACATTTTATCTTTATTCTAAAGGTACAGCACAAAGCTGATGAACAAAGCTCAAGCTGGAAAAATATCTATGGCAAGAATGTGATTCCATTTTGATTTTTTGATCATAAAATGGCCTATGAACACCTAGAATTAATACAAGTGGACATTTAAAAAATTCCTTAGGCATTAACTTCAGATGTACCTCATATATCTAAGTAACAGAAGACATTTAGACACTTAGGTCTTTTAGGGAGCAATAGATTTAGTTCATTTGCATCTAAGAGAAATTTCTTCTAACTTGTGAAAATTTTCTGTTGCAGAATTTACTTTAAGGCAAGTGGTGAAAAACTTTCTGCTCTTGAAATTCCTGGTTTTGCTTCTTAATCAATAACATCAATGAATTGTGAAGACTTTCTCAATTGGATTTCTGAAACTCTTTTAGGGCATAAGAAATTTTTAAGAAGGAGCTAGTTTATTGCTAAATTATTATTATGATGATTATTTTTTTTTAATTTAATTAGCCAACAAATAGTACATCATTAGTGTTTTGGTGTAGCTAGTCTATTGCTAAATTAAACATGTTGTTTACATATTAATAACATGTATATAAAACAGTTGTTTTGAATTTCAGTTGAGCTTATTTGTAACAAAAAATAAAACATTTAAAACATTGGCATAGTTTTACTTCCCAAATTAAGGCATTCTTTTTATTACGATTATTACTGTTCATTGATTTACCATAGCAGTAAACCCTTGCTGATAATAAAGTATTCATTTCGACTTAGAAAAGTTGCAATTTAATATAGGAAGTTATTTGTCACTGTTTCGTTGGGTGAGTAAACAGAATGAATTTATCATCCACTAAATCCAATTTGCATTGTAATAATATAGTCATTATCCAAGAGGTGCTGGAGAAAAATATTGAGAATGACTCTGGCTGAATATTTTACAGGAGTCCAGGATTTTAAGGATTTCTGAATTCAAATCCCAAGTCTTATAACTGATCATACAGTTATTAGCTAAACATTACTTATTCTCTGCAAAAGTGAAAGCTGAAAAATACTAAGTATCGAATTAAGCGGATAGTATCAAACCCATTTTGAGATAAATCTACTTGATAGGTGTCTGAGAAACTATAACCGATTTAGGGCCCACTTCTTTTAGTATATTCATTTGGATGAAAACATGTATCATCCAAGATTTCTGATCCAGAAGCCATTCTCATCCACTGCATCTTTGACCTATATTAATTTCTTGCTTATAGATCTGCTTTCTCTGCTGGACTGAGAGCTTTTTGTAAGCAGTGACTTTCTCAAACATTTTTGCACTATAAGCCTTATTTTATAGTACTTCGTAATAATAAGTGCTCAATAACTGCTCCCTGGCTCATACACAAAATGGCCTGACCATTCTTCAATGACTTTAAACCCCGAGGCACAGGAATTTTAAAGTCCCTTTACAGTTTCAGGACCTTTCCAAGGAACAACCACAGGAGCAATAACAACCAAACCAAACCAAATGAAACCAGACCATCTGTATCCTATTACGCTTTATTCTCAGAAAAATGGCTGGCTGCCTCATATGTCCATAATAAAAAAAAGGGGGGAGGGCTCTTGGCTGGTTCTTTAGAGAATTATAAAGTTCTACTTCTAGGTAACCCGAAGGAGATGTTGGTAGAAAGATTAGATGTGTGTGTGTGTGTGTGTGTGTGTGTGTGTGTGTGTGTGTGTGTGTTTTAAGCCACATTAAATTTAAAGGAATTTGGAGGAATTTAGGAGGAGGCATCGAGTTCAACAAGGCTAGTACACAGGAAAGGTGACTGGGATGGACATTTAGATTTGGTTATTCTGTGAGCTTTAAACATACTTTATTTATACTTTAGAATGTAATGTGTTTTACTAGATGGATCTTGCTTAGAATAGGCAATTACTATAACTATTGTATTTATATGCTTCACTCCAGGATAAAAATATTGATAATACAGCTATTTCCTCAGGGATGAACATATTATTTAAGGAATACATACGTAAATATAGTCATCTGGTCTAGTCATTTCTCATGAATTCCTATTACTTATTATACCGAATATAATGTTTTTCTTTGATGAAACCTCATGCAAAGTTTAAGTCCCCAAAAGTATAAGTGCATAATTCTTCACCAAAGAAAGAAAATATTATTGGACCAAATCTATGTGTCCTTTATTTTTAGAGGTATGGGAGTTATTATTTCTGTGTGGAATAGGCAACCAAGTGAGAAAAGCACCTCTTGAAAAACCTACACAGGTGAAAAGGCAGATCTTTACCATAACTTGATGCTCCTGTTACTTGAATTTAAAAGCCTGCCACTGCATGTTTCTTTCTTTTTTTATTAAGTTTTTGATTCTAATTCCAGTATGTTAACATGCAGTGTTATGTCAGTACCAGCTGTACAATATAGTGATTCAACAGCTCTATACACCCAGTTCTCATCAGGATAAGTGTACTCATAAGTCCCATCCCCTATTTCACCCATCGCCCACCCACCTCTCCTCTGGTAAAAATCAGTTTTTCTCTATAGTTATGAGTTTGTTTCTTGGTTTCTCTCTCTCTCCCTCACTCACCGTTCTCTCTCTGTTTTTCCTTTGCTCATTTGTTTTTTTCTTAGATTCTGCATGAGTGAAATCATATGATATTTATCTTTCTTTAATTGACTTATCTCACTTAGCATTATACTCTGTAGCATCATCCATGTCGTTGCAAATGGCAAGATTGCGTTCCTTTTATGGCTGAATAATATTCCATTTTATGTAAATACCACATCTTCTTTATACATACATGTATTGACTGACCCTTGGGCTACTTCCATAATTTAGGTATTGTACGTAATGGTGCTATAAATATAGGAGTGCATGCATAGGAGCATTTTGTATTTGGGGCATAAATACTCAGAATTGCAAATACCCTGGATCATAGCTCTATTTTCACCTTTTTGAGGAACATCCATAGTGTTTTCCAGAGTGACTGCACCAGTTTGCATTCCCACCAATAGTACATGAGGGTTCCTTTTTCTCCTCATCCTCACCATCACTTGTTGTTTCTTGTGGTTTTGATTTTAGCCATTCTGGCAGGTATGAGTTGATACATTAGCATAGTTTTGATTTGCATTTCCCTGATTATGAGTGATGTCGATCATTTTTTTTCATGTGTTTATTGGCCATCTGAATGTCTTCCTTGGAGAAATCCACATGTCTGTTCATGTCTTCTGCCCATTTTTAATTATTATATGTTTTTGGGTATTGAGTTATATAAGTACTTTATATATTTTGGATACTAACCCTTTATCATATACGTCATTTGTAAATATCTTTTCCCATTCAGAATGTTGTATTTTCACTTTGTTGGTGGTTTCCTTCGCTGCCACACATTTCTCTTAAGCCCTAGATTTATCATTTTAGGCACCTCCACATCCAAACATTTGAGAGTGTGGTCAAAATGCTAAGGCCTCTCCTTCCAAAAGTCAGTATGGTAGGGTTATTACTTTAAAATGTATTGATATACTAGAGCAGATGTGCATTTGCATACACAATGTATGCTTATTCAGAAAGTCATTTCACCCAACAACAAGACAGGGTTAGTAGTCCAACAGTTCAGGAAAAGAGGAACTATCAGACCCTTGTATTCATTTCAAGGGTTTAAAGTGTAAAAAGTCACCTGACTCAAAGAATTTTTCTGTGGAGGAAATGATGAGCTTTAAAATTAGAAAAACCATTACCTTTGTTGTAGGCATTAGGTCAAAGGTAATGCAGTTATAAGAGTCTCCTCTGAAGTATGCAATGATTCATTTATTAAGTTATTAACAATGCTGTTAAACCTGAGTTAACAGTATAACCTGACTTGTCACTTAATAGTTGCAAACATTTTTAATGATTGATTGATTGATGATTCCTTTGTTCTAGAAATCAGCTGAGACACTGGGGTTGTCATATATAAACTCTGCATGAGAACATGTTGATCTATCTCTTTAAAATATTAGACTATTTTTATTTTAAGGGATGATAATACCTTGCAGGTTTATTATGACAATTAAGTAAGAGAATAAGTGTGAAATACTTAGCCTAGAGTCTGGGATATAATCTGCTAAAACTGGTAGTTCTTATGCATTGATGATGAAGACAATGATCACATTCAGTAACAAATTAATGTATTCTGCCTTAATAAAATTTTTTGCTCAGTGCTTACACATATATGTAACCATTAAGATAATCTTTACACATACTAAAGAAAGTTAGTATCTCATTTGAATGCAATTGTATAATTATGCAGTTGTATTAGATGAGTCAAGAACTTTTGTAAGAAACTATGATGCTGGAAAGGATTTTGTAACCCTTGGGTTAGAAATTAATGATTAATAAGATCAATGTGAACATTCTATCATGGGGAAATTTCTTACTTTAGTCTACTATAAAGGGAAGAAAAAACAAATAAAACTTTAGGTACACACATTCATATGACATTTACAGAAGAAAGGGGGACAGGCGCTGACCACAAAGCCAGAAATAGACAGTATGTTAGGTCTGCTGGAACTAAACAAATAGTCCTTTTCCATTGCTCTCAAAACAAGGAAAAGGTTCCTGTCAGGAAACTAGCACTCTATTACTGACCAGGTGGACCTTGTCCTTAGAAACAAAACTTATTATAGAATCTTGCAGTCAGTGAAAGCTTATATCTAAATAGATCTCTGACCTGCCGAGGAGACTAAATAGCATATAAAACAGCACTGAGATGAAAGAATTTCAAAATGTTCATATCACAAAGAATGCTAAACCTTCTAAATGGCTCCATTTAATTATTTATTTCAAAAGGATATGATGGCTATTTTAGAATCAAGGACTTATTTCAACCTTTACCAAAAGCCTTCTCTGTTCAGTGGGACTAGACAGAGCCCCTGTCATCTGGACTCTCACAGATTTATACCAGGGAGCTGATGAAGAACTAGGCAGAAAACTGATAGAGAATTCTGACTTTCTCTTTCACAAACAAGAAACATGAGTACCAGGGAGGCCATCCCACGGTTAATTACTGGGAGATCCAAGTCTACTTCTCCAATATATGAATTCCATGAATACGTGGAATGTCCCAAAAATATTTTCAGTGCTATATATGATTGTTACTACGTTTGAGTCAAAAGTACTCTTGGGCCCTTGCTGGCTCTGTCTTAGGTTTAAAAAGATGTCAATTATGATTTTTTTAAGTTAAGTTAAAAATAAAAACAGATCTCCAGGAAATTAAGGAACGAATTCTTGAGTACCAATTTTCTCCCAGTATCCAGAGGATTTGTTAATGTTCACAGGCAAATAATTTCACCACAGAGTGGAGATTCCTGAGCTTGTTCTCACATCCTGGTAATCTGGAACTTTCTCTTTTACTCAATAGATTTGGGGAAATGCATATAGTGTGCCATTACAAATATCACTGTTTTGTAATTTGCAAGTATTTAGTATGGGCTAGTTATGACAATGGACCGTATTCCTCATTTGTTGAAGAAAATGAAGAATATTATTGAATTGCTATAATACACAGGTAAAAAAACTCAAATTCTGCCAGACAGTTCATCCTTTTTCTTCTGCTGTTTTAGTGGCAAACCAAGATTTTATGCAAGTAATTTTTAGAAATGATTCACCCATTTCTCTAGGGACCTGCTTCTCTAGAGCTGGTGACTTCTGTCAAGTAATGGACATACCAATTTCATATCCTTTGTTGTTTCACTTATTATGAGCATGTATCTGAAGAGAAGAGAAAGCTGTTAAAATATTGATAAAAGCTGATAAAGTGTTAGGTTATTTTAAGTTTCCTCATAAATGCAATCGTTAACCATTTAGCAGCAATTTCATAATAATGTATCCTCATGCATCCACAATGACTGAATTTGTTTATCAGGTTGATAAATATGGCCTTCTAAAAATGTTTACTTTCATTTTTGCTGTCTACGTGTTTCAATTTTTGTATATTAGCCTAGTGTGAATGAATGAATAACATATTTTTCTAAGTATGTAAAGGAATTTATGCCAATGTTAGCAATGATCTCTGCAGCACAAAACAGTGATATGGGTTTAAAAGTGAGGGGCAAGTATGGAAAAATTGTGACCAGATTTTTGTTGCCCTAAAATACAACAAGGAGCATACACCTGTTCTAGCACCCATATTTTAATGGTTTTGGACCTTGGAAGCCTGTTACATTTACCATATGTGAAAAATCAGTTTAGTTTTAATCATGGATATATGTGTGCAGAAGATGGAGAGGGAGAGATGGTTAGAAAAATAGTAAAATCAGGTTATCAATGGAAAGATTTTACATATTCCTCCCCAAAATGAGAAAGGTAAAGCAATTTGTGACATTAAACAATATGAGCAATAACCCAAGTGTCCATCAACGGATCAATAGAAAAGAACATATTGTATATATATAAACATATATATATGTTTATACAAAGAATATGTGTGTGCATATATATACATATATCTGTGTATATAACATAATATATTCTATACATTATATATTATACACATATTATTCAGCCATGAGAAAAAAAGGGATCATAGTTTGCAACACGGATGTACCTTGAGAGCATATGTTAAGTGAAAGAAGTTAGAAAAAGATAAATATTTTGTATTATTTATATGTGGAATCTAAAAAAGCAGAACTCACAGAAACAGAGACTGGAATGGTGGTTATCAATGGCTAGGAGGTGGGGAAACAGGGAGATGTTGGTCAAAGACTATAAACTTCCAGTTTCTTCACACTATGGTGATGTGCTTGGCCTGTGCTCTGGTTGGTCATTGTTAAATATTTATAGTAGCATGCCTGACTATAGAGATCTTTTCTCACATGTGCTTTAGTTAAATCACATTTATTTCTGCATTGTTATGTTTGAATCTTGTGTAAAATTATTAATTATTATTAATTATTATGTACACTTATTAATTAAAGAATATGAGTATCATCGGCTAAGTATAACACAATTATTGCTGAGCCAAATACCTCTTAATCATCCAACTTATAATTATTATTGCAAATATCTAAATGATACATTTAATTCTCTATCTTTTTTGAGTGCTTTGATGTGTTATTTTAAGCACTTTATATATATTATTTTACCTTCAAGCAACCCTCTGAAAAAAGGTGTGATTATCATTCTCACTTCACATGTAAGAATAAAAAAGACACGAAGACGTGAGGCATCATCTTGGAGCTCACACGACTATAATTAGTCATACAGTCAGAACTGAATCCAGGTACTTTTATTCTAATACCATATAGTCATTGTGTAAAATTATCCTTCATTTGGCTATAATTGTATTTTATGGTTTTATAGCTAGAATTTGGTAAATAAGACTAATTACCTTGGGAATAGTTTTTCATTTCTTCCACACTAAAATCATCAAAAAGAACAAATGATTGGTTCTGCTTCTCCCATCCTCATTTATGCAGGATCTGTAAACTATTTCCACTTCCACGTTTCCAAATAAAATATTTGGGCAAATAGAGTAATGTGTCCCTATGTAGGCCTATTTGAATCAATCTTAAACCTTAATAAATTACAAGATGCGTATAAAAATGTGTCTAGAGAAAAGAGTTAAGATTTAACATGCTATCACGCAAGTAGCCAAGAACAGAACACAGGTAGGCAAGTTCATGGTTTTTTAAAGAGTATAAAATACCTTACCTTATATATGATCATATGTTCAGTAGGAATTCAGCAAACTGAATGAATGTGACCCACCAACTGTTTAAAATAACTCACTAATCCTATATTTGTAAACATCATCTTCTCTCCTACAACTTCTTTCTTCAGTATTCCTTAACTAGGAGAATGGCCTTATGCCAGAAATACAGTGGCATTCTTGACATCCTTCTCCTTTCCTACATACCACAGAAATTAAGAATAAATTATTGGCCCTGGGCTCATCCAAACAGAATGCTCACAGTTGGTCAGCCTGTGTGAATTGCAGTAAAGAAAAAATATTTATCATACATGGAGATCTTCTTGGGTTCTACCCAAAAAGAAGAAAGTGATTATGATTAACCGTGGTGACATAAATCAAATTGATAATGAAATGTTTTAATTTATAAAATACTTGGTTACTTGCCTTGAAGATTTCTATAGTAATACTTCACTATTTTTGTATGTGTGTGTATGTGTTTATGTATGTAGATACCTCCCTAATTAAAATCGGGAAAAATGGCTGCAAATCATTTATTAGTTACTGGAGAGGCATTGAAGGAAATAATGGAATTACAATCAACATATGTAATCTAAATGAGCAGGTGTCTTTTATGAGAGGAATCTTGCAAAATCCAAACACATTACAAAGGCACAAAATATAGTCCTACAAAATTTGTTCACATAATCTTTTTTGTATAAAATTTTAAAAGTCTCAGTGATTCAAGTATACATTTATTTGAATTTTCTGATACTTGTTAGTGAGCCTTGGAAGAAAAATATACTATAGTATCTCCATTTGTTCACAGACTATTAGAAACAGTTGAGTTTATCTTGAGGTTATCCATAACAAAACTTAAAGGTTTTATTTATTTATTTCACAGAGGGAGAGAGATCACAAGGAGACAGAGAGGCAGGCAGAGAGAGATAGGGGGAAGCAGGCTCCCCGCTGAGCAGGGAGCCCGATGCGGGCCTCGATCCCAGGACGCTGAGATCATGACCTGAGCCGAAAGCAGAGGCTTTAACCCACTGAGCCACGCAGGCGCCCCATAACAAAACTTAATAATGCAAGTGTTCACAAAAAGAAACAAACAAAGTGTAAACAGAAGTTTTAAATAAATGCTTAAAAGTATATGAATACATTGTTTCATGGCTTAGATCTAGATATTGTCTAAGATTCTATTTAAGTCCTTTTTTTCTACATATTTTTTTTAAAGATTTTATTTATTCATTTGACACAGAGAGAGAGATCAGATCACAAGCAGGCAGAGAGGCAGGCAGAGAGATAGGAGGAAACAGGCTCCCCGCTGAGCAGGGAGCCTGATGTGGGCCTAGATCCCAGGACCCTGAGATCATGACCTGAGCCGAAAGCAGAGGCTTTAACCCACTGAGCCACCCAGGCACCCGTTCTACATATTTTCTATAGCTTCCTTTTTCTCTTCTCTTTTTTCTTTCCTCTTCTATGCTCTCTCTTTATTTTTTCTCTCTCCTTTTCTTTTTTCCAGAAAATTGGTGCTGGAATGATTATGATACAGGAGATCTCCTGGGACTATCACCTTTAACATTCAAAGGGGCAAAAAAAGAAAAGGAAAATTTTAATTTCAAACAACAGTGTAGACTGAACACATTTTTGGTATGAAATCTCAGGCTGGGAAAACAGAGATCTTTGTTACACAACATACGATGAGTTTATTATACTATTTTTGGTGTGCCTAAATCCAGCAGGATGACAATGATATACCCCCAATTATAAAGTGTGCAGGAGAAAACTATTGTACTAGGAGCTCTGGTTTGTTATGCTTTGTCAACATATGGCAAGCGAAGATCTTCACTGTCCCTTATCCTACCTCATCTCGGCCAGTTCCATAATTTGGAGACTTCCATTTGCAACACTCCATGTTAGGCAGGACCCTTTGGATGAAAGAGACAACTCTAACTTAGAGATATAAGGGAATTTATTGGCAAGATATTATGTAGTCTCATTTAATTGTTGACGATATAGGGTTGTAGCTGAGAGACTTGGAGGACGTTTGGATTCTCTCTCTCTCTCTCTCTCTTTTTATTCCTTCTTTTTTTCTGGATAATTTTTGTTTCATACCATAGACTAGATTCCTCCTAAAAGGATAGACCAATGTCATGAACAATATGGACATATTTTGGGATTGTCTACTTGAGAGGGCCTGAATCTTGTTTTTGATAGTTCCAGTTCAAACATTATATTTTCTTTTTCTTTTCTTTTCTTTTTTTATTATTATTTGCCCCGGGGGTACAGGTCTGTGAATCATCAGGCTTACACCTTTCACAGCATTCTTTTTCTAGTTTCTATTTCTACTTTCTGACTTGAGCCAGGTGACCATCACATGGCCAGTCAACTGTAGTACACAGAAAAGAACCTCAGAATTCCCTGTCTATTCCTCCGGGCCATGCAGAGAAAGAGAAATTGCCGGGAGCAGGTACTACTCTATTGAGACTCTGCTGTGTTCCTTGTCTTTGGTTTCTTAATTATGATTCCATTCTTAGTTTACTGGGCTATTTATTTAACAAATTTTTCAAGATGATTATGTGAGTGTTAGTGTATTTTGTGAATTTTTGAACATTTTCAAATGTTTTCCACTTTGCGCAAAAGTTTTGCTTGCTGCTCTGAAAGTTCTAGTAAGTTTACACTGCAGGAATTTGCGCATACCTCTCACACAAGATTTAACTGAGCCTTTTCTCAATCCCACCTTTTCTTTCAGAAATTGAGTTTTCTTACATGGTAATGGTATACTTTCCACTTTTTAGAGCCAATGTAAGAATTTTTTTTGAAAATAAAATTCTTTTTTTCTTTTCCTTTTGTTTTTTAAAACACGGGAGAGCATGTATGCAGTCCCCCACTACCACAAATTATGCAGTTGAGTTGCCCACATTTGGGGAAATTGCAGGGGTCAGCATATCCACAGTGCAATTGACAAGCAAATCTTATATTTCTGAGTACATTCAGTAGAAATACACATCAATGGGGTGGTAAGTATAGGTATTTATGGGTGCCTGGCTGGCTCAGATGGTTAAGTGTCTGCCTTTGGCTCAGGTCATGATCCAGGGATCCTGGGATTGAGCTCCACATTGGACTCCCTGCTCAGGAAGCCTGCTTCTCCCTTTCCTCCCTGCTCCTGAGCTCTCTCTCGCTATCTCTGTCTCTCTCTCTCTCAAATAAATAAATAAAATCTTTATATGGATATACACATATAGGTGTGTGTGTGTATTTAAATCATCTTCTATAATAGGTGACTTTGTTATGAATAGAATATAGTAATGGGATTCTGGTATTTTTGCCTAAATTAAGTTTTTTATTGGATATTTTTACTGATTTACATTTATATTAAAATACTTATGTTTGGTCTTACTAATACTATTTTGATATATAACTTCTGACTTTTGTTTTCCCTCTGTATTTCCTCTTTATCTTCTATATTTTAATCATGAATTCTATTTATACTATTGAATTTGATTCTGTTTCACAACAGTTATCTGGGAGATATTCATTCTTTTTTCTCTGGGTGTATTTTTTTACGTTAAAAAATGTGTGCATGTGTGTGTCTGTTATTCAAGTAATGACTAACAAAAACCCAGAACCTAGCATAATCATGAGTTATGAGTCACCTTCAGTCAAAGTTATCAGTCATAGTTCTTTAGGTAAAAGCGATAGAAGCATAGCCCAAACAAGCCTGACTAGAATAGCCAAAGCAATCTTGAAAAAGAAAAACAAAGCTGGAGGCAACACAATTCCAGATTCCAAGCTATCTTACAAAGCTGTAGTCATCAAGACAGTATGATATAGACACAAAAACAGGCACATAGGTCAATGGAACAGAATAGAAACCCCAGACACGGACTTACAACTATGTGGTCAACTAATTTTTGTCAAAGCAGGAAAGACTATCCAATGGAAAAAAGACAGACTCTTCAACAAACGGTGTTGGGAAAACTGGAGAGCAAAATGCAGAGGAATGACACTGGATCACTTTCTTATATCATATACAAAAATAAATTCAAAATGGATGAAAGACCTAAATGTGAGACAGGAATCCATCAAAATCCTAGAGGAGAACACAGGCAGCAACCTCTTTGACTTAGGTCACAGCAATTTCTTGCTAGACATGTCTCTGGAGGCAAGAAAAACAAAATAAAAAATGAACTATTGAGACTTCATCAAAATAAAAAGCTTCTGCACAGCACAGGAAACAATCAACAAATCTAAAATGCAACCCACAGAATGGGAAAAGATATTTGCCAATGGCGCACCTGATAAAGGGTTAGTATTCAAAATCTATAAACTACTTAGCAAACTTAACACCCAAAGAACAAATAATTCAATTAAGAAATGGGCAGAGGATATGAATAGATATTTTTCCAAAGAAGACATACAGATGGCCAACAGACACATGAAAAGATGCTCAACATCACTCATCATCAGAGAAATACAAATCAAAACCATGACGAGATACCACCTCACTCCTGTCAGAATGGCAAAAATTAACAACACAGGAAACAATAGATGTTGGCGAGGATTTGAAGAAAGGGGAACCCTCTTACACTGTTCGTGGGAATGTAAACTTGTACAGCCAATCTGGAAAAAGGTATGAAGCTTCCTGAAAAAATAAAAAAATAGAACTACCCTACAACCTAACAGTTGCACTAGGTATTTACCCAAAAGATATAAAAAATACTGATTCGAAATGTCACATGAACCCTGATGTTTATAGCAGCAGTATCGTCAATAGCCAAATTACGGAAGCAGCCCAAATGTCCATCGACTGATAAGTGGATAAAGAAGAGGTGGTATATATACGCAATGGAATATTACTCGGAGTGTGTTACGCTAAGTGAAACAAGTCAGTCAGAGAAAGACAAATTTATTTTTATGAAGTGACATATGATTTCACTAATATGTAGAATTTAAGAAACAAAACAGATGAATGTAGAGAAATGGGGAAAAAAGGAAGAGAGGGAAACATACCATACAACTCTTAACTATAGAGAACAAACTGAGGGTTGATGGAGGGAGAGTGGTGGGAGGATGGGCCAAACGGGTGATGGGCATTGAGGAGGGAACTTGTGTTGTTGTGTTTTATGTAAGTGACGAATCACTAAATTCTACTCCTGAAATCAATATTACACTATATGTTAACTAGAATTAAAATAAAAATTGGGGGAAAAGAAAAGAAAACAAACCTGGCGACGCAAAAACAACAACAACAAAAACGAACAACAAAACCCCCTTAATTTCTTCACATTACTAAACTTTGTGAGAAAGATTGCAAAAAACTAGGTTAAAAATAACTGTAGCCTGGGACCAAACACTGTGAGAATCCTTTCTTTGTTTGTTTTTTTCTTCTCCCTTCTAAACCCTGGCTTATTTTGTTCATGCTAACTATTCTTGAATGTTTGCAATTGAGATTTTTAAGTAGCTGTGATTCTAATCCTTATGGTGTCCTGCCTATTAAAAAAGAATCCTATCCATCAGACTTAGAAAAAAAAATATTAGGGAATTATTTTCTTTGGCCCAGACTAGGTCACGCACCATCCTAGTGACTACGGACTTTAGTTTACTAAAATTGCAAGGCTGCACCATAAATCACGGGAGAACATTTACACAAAACAAGAGGATGGCTATTCCATATACAAAAGACGATAAATGCCCACCAGCTTTCCCACAATTACATAGCTGATAGCCATAGAATATGATTTGGACATGGTAATTATGACTATAAATTCTATAATCTTTCAAAGACAAGTTGGCCACCCTCAAAATTCTGAACTTTTCATACACATTTTGCTGCATAAATAACTTATATGCTCATTTTCTACTACATCTAGATTTTAAACTGCTTGAGGGCCAGATATTTGCTTAATTTTTCTTAAAACTCTTCTGGTATGTAACAAAATAATTTGTACTGAGAGTCAGAGTACATATTTGGAATTAGCTTGTAGCCCAATCGTAAAAATGTTTCTTCAGTGTATCTAACAATTTTCTTTGTCATATGGAAATGCAAAAACATTTCTTAAGTACAATAAGAGTAAAAATAATAGAATAGAGAGAAAGATATAAAATACAAGACTGGGCAAATGGTTCTAAGGAGCAGTAATTTGAGCCACTGATACCTATCACTGTATAAAAGGCATGGAGAACTCTGGAAAAAATTGAACTAAGAGTCCTGGTTATTAATAAGTGCATCTATAAAAATTAGGTTAAGAAGACCATCATGACAGGAATATTGTACTCCTTCCAGCAGTGACTTAACTTTCTCATCATTATTCTAGGTTTTAATTTGTGAGTTTGTTTTAGAATGAGGTGTGCAATTAGTGTAAATGACTGATTATTTTAACTTAGTGGTTTTGTGTGCTGGCCAGATTATTGTAAACCTCGATGCCATTGTGCTTTGTTTTTTTTTAATTTATGGACTCCGGATTCATGCTGAATGATTATTTGGGCATAAAATACATAAAGAATAAAAAGTTTGCCAACTTTTAAAAAATATCTTCTCATAAAGACACCTTAAAATTTCTAAGATGCCTGTTCAAACGTCTATTTTTTTAAAATAATTTAACATATCTTTGATGATACTTTTTTTTAAAGATTTTATTTATTTGACACAGAGAGAGAGAGAGAGATCACAAGTAGGCAGAGAGGCAGGCAGAGAGAGAGGAGGAAGCAGGCTCCCCGCTGAGCAGAGAGCCCGATGGGGGTCTCGATCCCAGGACTCTGAGATCATGACCTGAGCTGAAGGCAAAGGCTTTAACCCACTGAGCCACCCAGGCACCCTGATGATACACTTTAACACAGCGTAGGACAGATTTACTTTTTCTTACTAATGCAGACTTGAATTACATTTATGAAATTTTAGAAATAAAGGACACCCAAAGAATCCTACCATACAATGAGGGAAATTTTCCTATTCAAATATTTTGGTATGGAATGATTATACCTAAGAAACTTCTGTTACAGTTCCCAAACATAAACATAAATCCCACCAAATAATATTTCTAGGCATACTCTCTCAGTTTGCATCAGTCTCCAAAACAATTATATCATTTATTTGTGACTGGTTTTATTTCAGATGTAGCCACACCTCCATATAGGATTGACCAGACCGGTGGTGGTTGTTAAACACTTTTTGAAGACATAACAGCATTGCCTGTGAAGATGTACTTTGTGAAAGGCTTTGAACTCAGCACCAGTACTGGAAGCTTTTCACAGCATACGCGAGGGGGAGATTTCTTGTTATGCCAATTGCAAGCTTTACCACAGCTGTGACACAAAATTTGGAAGTTTGTGTTGGAAAGGCAGCAATAGGCACAGATGTTGGGAAATGATACCAAGCATTTTTCAGTCACCTTATAGAGATAACAACACACACACACACACACACACACACACACACACACACACACACACACACTCAAATTAGCTTACAAAAGAGTCCGAGTTTCTTCAAGTGATCCTGGTCCCATGGGGGTTGGTTACTTAAGAATTAGAGGAATCTTTATCATTACTGGACTCCTTCCTGCCTTTGCAAGGACTGATGATTTGGAAAATCCAAATTGCTTGCTTTGTATCTTCCAAGACTACAGCTGAGGTTGGGCAGGCTTTCAAGATGAGCTACTTGAACAAATAGAGCTGCAGGCACAGATCCAACATTTCCCAGGGTGCACTGCAGTCTATTTAACAGAGCGAGCTCCTTAGCATACGGAGAATGGCAGGGCATCTTATTTACCTTCACTTCGGATTGTATGTTTAATGCACCCAGAATAGACAAAAGACAATATGACTGCTAGGATCTGATTCACATTAATTTGTAGCAGATGGGAGAACCCGTGTTTTTCCAAGATGTTTGTGGTAAAGCAGCCCTTACTGTAGAAGAAAAAAGAAATATGGCATTCAGCTGTTTGCTATATTGGATGTTTATATTAATATATTTTAGAAGCAATTATTTTATTAAGTGATTTTAATATAGTGGGTGTATGGGATTAGCATGGTGTTATGTTAGGCTGGCCTAAATTAAAGCTGTGCAAAACTAGCAAAAATGTGATGTAATTGGCAAAATGTCTTTTCTCCCCTTTGAATGAGGTTTTGAAACCTACCACATTTTCAGAGAATTCGTATTGACTCCAAATGGCCTAGGAAATATACATTTTAGAAATGTTCATATTGAAATGTTAGTGCTTATGAAACTGGAGCATCTTCCTCAAGGGCCCCTCTGATGTTTTTCTATTTTTTTTAACTCAGCTCTCATGTTATTTGCTTGGCTCAAGAATTTGTGGGACATCTGGTTGGCATTGCCCTAATTACACATAAACTGTAGATGTATGAGTTAGTAGCATTTTCTACTAAACCTGACTACATAGGCATAACATTAAGTCAGCATGCAAAAAGATATCCTAATTCTCCACTGTATTCACCAAATACATATGAAGCTGTTAGTTGAAAAAGGCTATACCCATTAAGTGATTTTTAGCAACATTGACACTGAATTTATTTAGCTAGTCCTACTACATATAGAGGGAATTTTAATATAAATTAGTCATTTCTAAGAGTCTTCTCTTAGCTAGGTGTATTTGTTCATAAACATTCATATCATGACCATGTTATTAAAGCTTTCATATCTGATAATTTGCCCTCCATTTTTTGAGTAAGACTAAAACAGATTCTGATGTTCTCATGTTCTTTTTTTTTTTTTTAAGATTTTATTTATTTATTTGACAGAGAGATCACAAGTAGGCAGAGAGGCAGGCATAGAGAGAAGGAAGCAGGTTCCCTGCCAAGCAGAGAGCCCGATGCGGGCCTTGATCCCAGGACCCTGAGATCATGACCTGAGCCGAAGGCAGAGGCTTTAACCCACTGAGCCACCCAGGCGCCCTCTCATGTTCTTTATATCAAACCAAAATGCATTATTTAAACATTGTATAAATTTCAAAGTGGTTCATTTGTTTTCAGAATACACAGTCTTTAATTTAAAAAAAGAACACCTCATTTATATAAAGGGTAATTTAGTTCGTTTTAAAATAAAAAGGCTTTTAATACATATTATCTAAAAAAAATATTTCTTAGGAAATTAAGCACTTTCCTCATGAATGAACTAATACTAATTTTCAAGTACTACCAAGTGTGCAAAAGACCTAGAACAATCATAATGAGTTTATACATCTAACATCTTATTTATCCTCAGAAAACCTTGATGTTGTTGAATATCCTATCTTCATATTCATCCACAGGTACAACTCAACATAAATTCAGTGTTCAATGACTTGATATTCCTAAAAGGTTCTGGTTCCCCTCATTTTCTTGAACTTTAAATGCTGGGGTGTTCCAGAACTTAGTCTCTTGACCGTCTCTCTATGGAAATCCACTCCCTTTGGAATCTTATAAATTATGTTTAAATCATGTGACCCTATTGATTAATCTCTTATTCTTGAAACATGTTGTCTAGTCTTCAGCAACATCTACTCTCCGATTAGGATACTCTCCTATTTCTATCTGCCCCTTCTCAGTTTACTTTCCAGATTTCTCTTCTTTGACTCTCCCATAAGGAATTGTCCTCAATTTCTTGCCATTTTTTATCCTTTTCTTAGAAAATCTTTTCCATTAGTAAGGCTTCACTTGTCCTCTCTACACTGAAGATTCTCAATTCCTTTACCGATAGGTCATTATATTTAGCCTACACAATTGAAACTGTTACCTGATTGACCCAAATTCACTTTTGATCTGATGTAAATAATTCAGCTCCTATGATAAAAATGATTTTTCAAAAATAAATTCAGAGCATGTTAGTTCATGCTTAAAATCAATCCTTAAATGGGTTCTCATTGATCTTAGATAAAAATCTAAACTCCCTAACTAGCCCCTGGGAACTTCACTACCTTAATCCCCTAATTCAATCCATCCTGAAACATAGTATGTTGATTCTTTCAGTTCCTTGACTATTGAATACACCTTATGGCCTCTGGACATTTGTATATACTGTAGCTTTTTTATGGGAACACATAATTTCTCCTCTTATCCTGGGTAAGTCCAGAGCATTTCTTAGATTTCAGCTTAAATGTCAATTTAAGAGCAAGATTTCCCTGACCCAGCCCTTTGCCTAGACCATATTACACTTTACTTATTATTTAAATGTCTATTATTTCCTTTCTTAATGGTCCTTGAAATCGAGAATTATATTATCAGAACCTACCATAACTCTATCGTACAGTACATATTCAATTAATATTTTCCAGGAAACAAAGGCAAAAGAAATTGCCTCTACCCACTAGGAGTTCAGATGGGTGGGAGAGATAGATAAGAAAATAATTAAAAAGAGTATAGAGAAGGAATAAATCTCTTGAAAACAAGACCAGAAAGCTTATTTCAAGTCTCAGTAGAGAACTAGATTTTGACATAGGAGTCTATCTCAGGACTGCATGGTCTCATTGAAGCATGTGGTAAGTGAGAGGAATACAAGAGGTTTAAGAAGCTGGGAGAGAAGAAAAAATGTAATTAACAATTATCACCATATGATGAAAAATGATTTTTCTAGAGAAACATAATTGGGCTTCTGGACTTCTGGGCTATGTTTTGAGCCCATCTGAGCCTATTGATCATAAACTCAAAATCTTTAGACTTGAGTGTGTGATTTTTCTCCAGTCATAATCAACTGTTTGGGTATAGGTGATAAAAATGTGGGTAGCTGAATTAGTACAGAAAGAATTTTGAAAATACAGTGCAATAAGCCCTCTACCTAGAGGTAAAAGAAGGACAAGCTATTCAGATTACCAGGGTCAAAGATTTCCAAAATTTCTTTGGGGGATTTCTTGGCAAAGAAGGGTTTGAAGAAAAAGTAAAATGCGATATTTCAGATGAAGGAATGCACATATGCCTATATCCAGGCACGTGAAAGAGCATGGCATGTTCAAGGATCTGTAAGGAAGAAAATTAGGATGCCTGGAGGCCAGGGCATAAAGTGAGAGAAAGATTAGAATGCAGTGGCCAGATCCTAAAAGACCTTTAAGAATGTGTTAAGGAGGTTGGATTTATCCTCAAGATACAAGGTGCTATTAAAGGATTTTAAATAGAAGAATGACAGAATTCCTCTGGCAGTAGGGTGTAAAATGATTTTAAATGTAAGAGGCAGTAAAATTGTGCAATTGAATTTATCCAATTAGGAGAAAATGAGGGATGGACTGAATAAGTTGGTGATGACCAGATGATGATGATGAATGATGATGAAAATGAATTAGATTATTCTGAAAGATTTTCAGACACATTAAATAATTTTATATATCCCCACAAGTCTTTAGTGGTACATGTAAAACTAACACCCACACCTGGTTCCAAGACCAGTTCTCTTCATACTATTAATAAGAAGTTTCCTAAAATTGGAGAGTATAACTTGTTCATCCCTTTTTTGTCAAATTTTATTAATGGATTTTATTTTTTTAAAGCAGTTTTAGGTTCATGGCAAAAAAAGTACAAAGAGTTCTTGTATACTCCCTACTCCTACTCATGCATAGCCTCCCTCATTATCAATATCCCTTACCAGAGTGGTACATTTGTTTGATGAACTTACAATGATACATCGTTATCACCCAAAGTCCTCAGTTTACCTTAGTGTACATTTTATGGGTTTGGGCAAATGTATCCATCATTTATCCTCGTTATACTATACTCTGTATACTTATTACACAGAGTTGTTTCACCACCCTAAAAATCCTGTGTTCAACAAATTCACCCCTCCCTCCGCCCTCCGGACCCCTGACATCTTTCCTCTCTCCATAGTTTTGTTTTTTCCAGAATGTCATATTGTTGGAATCATATAGTATTCAGTGTTTTCATATCGGCTTCTTTCACTTAGCAATGTGCATTTCAGGTTTCTCTATGTCTTTTCATTGCTTTATAGCTCATTTCCTTTTAGTGCTGAATATTCCATGGTCTGGGTGTATCAGAGATTATTTATCCATTCATCTGCTGAAGAATGTCTCAGTTGCTTTCAAATTTTGGCAATTCTGAATAAAGCTGCTATTCACACTTCACACCTGCACACAGGTTTTTCTGTAAATATGAGTGAGAGTTCCTTTTGCTCCACATCTTCACCAGCATTTGGTATTGTCAGTGTTTTGGCTTTGGTTGTTCTACTGGAAATGTAGTGGTGTTGTGTTGGTCTAATTTGCATTTCCCTAATGACATATGATGTAGAGTATCTTTTCATGTGGCTACTTACCATCTTTATATCTTTTTTTCATGAGATGTATGTTTAGGGTTTCTGGTCCATTTAAAAAAATTTTTTTTCCTTATTGTTGAATTTTAAAACTACTTTTTGTATTTTGGATAATGGTCTTTTATCAAATGTCTCTTTTGCAAATGTCCTCCCAGTCTAAGGCTTGTCTTCTCATTCTGTTGACATTGTCTTTTGCAACCTTATTCATCTTTTATCTTCAGTGTCTAGCTCAGGTGTCAGTGATATGGGAGGAACTGAATGCTAAGCACTTGAATTATCCCATGTTGTTCTGAGCAGAAGTCATAGAAATGGTTCATGTATCTTTTAGCAGCTATCCTTTTTACTAAAGAAATAAATACAAATCAGAAATTTGGGTTCTTCACACAGAAATAGTAGAAAAGAATTTCAGGACTATTTGATTTGACTTTAAAATAACATCCAAACCTGGGTGCCTGCCTGGCTCTGTTGGTTAAGTGTCAGACTCTCAGATTAAGCTCAGGCCATGATCTCAGATCAAGCCCTGAACTGGGCTCTGCACTCAGCAGAGAATCTGCTTGAAGGTTCTTTCCCTCCACCCCTCCCCCGACTTATGCATGTGTGCTCTCTCTCTCTCTTAAATAAATTAATAAATCCTTAAAATAATACCCAGTGTACTTCATTATTCCATCATATTTTGTTTACTTTTCTTTCCAAAACTATCTTATCACTCACCCTCTCCAAACTAATTAAATCATTTTGACCAACACAGATGTTTGTTGATATCCTAATCTGAAAAATTTCTTAGCTCCCTTTTTTATTTTATCATGAATGCAGTATTCATCATCTGTCTGAAAACTGAACACTCTTCATAGTAGGGCCTGTAATCTCTTGTACCTTAGGTGATAAGAAATATGACACACAGTACATGTGTAATGCTGTGTGAGATAGCAAGCACAATAGGGCTATTTATTGCCAAGTGCCCACACTTTCACTTTGTAACCTAGGTAAGATCTAAAAGCTTAGATATGTGAGAAAATTGGTTGTTCTATCCTAGTTTTCTTAGCATTTAAAAGTATGCAAAAATAAAATGTAATAAAATTTTGAACTAAGAAGGGGAGAGATATGATTGAGAATAAAGATATGAAACCATCTGAATGACTGCCATTATGGATGTTACAACTGACTTTCAAGGGACTTAATTACTGTACAACTTGAGACAAAGACCACTTGCTCAAGCCTCATATACATCACAGAAGTTATGGTTTTAAAGCTCACTCTCCAATGGTACTATGGTTGAAATGTTTGTGTCCCCTCCCAAAATTTATAATTTGAAATTCTAACCTCCAAAAGTGATGCTATTAGTAAGAGTGGCCTTTGGGAATGATTAGGTCATGGAGATGGTGCCCTCGTGAATGTGATTGGTGTTCTTATAAAAGAGATTCCACAGAGACCCCTTATTCTTTACACCATGGAAGATACAAGAAAGTCTGCCACCTAGAAGAGGGCCTTCAGCCAACCATGCTGGCACCTGGCTCTTGGACTTCTGGCCTCCAGATCAATGAGAAACAAATTTGTTGTTTATAAGCTACTCAGTCTGTGGAGTTTTGTTATAGCAGCCTGAATCTACAAAGACAAATGGGCATTGTTACATATTCTAATAATTTCACTTTTCAGTCAGAACTTAAACTGCTATTTTACTCTGTCATGTTTTTGTTGAGAAAACTCATTGGTAGACTAAGTGAATTCACAAAGCTAAGTAGGTAGGCCTATAATGTGTAATACATGGTGACAATGTTAATAATGGTGGCTCTTAAGAGTGCTTAACATGTGCTAAGCACTGATTTATCTGACTTTTTAAAAAAGACTTATTTATTTATTTTAGAGAAAGAAAGTGTGCAGGGGGGAGGGGCAGGAGAGAGAGAGAGAGAGAGAGAGAGAGAGAGAGAGAGAGAGAGAGAATCTCAAGCAGATGCCCTGTTGAGCCCAGAGCCCAATTTGGGGCTCGATCTCCTGATCCTGAGATTATGGCCTGAGATAAAATCCAGAGTCAGATGCTTAACTGGCTGAGCCACCCAAGAGCACCTGATTTATCTGACTTTTGATAAATTAACTCATTTACTCTTTGAATTCTATAAAACAAGAAGTACCAATTTTATTTAGCAAGGGCAAGCAAGGCTGCACATTAATTAAGTTGATTAATTAAAATCCAATTCTTAAAAACTATGCTCTACTTCCTCTGGTATAAAACTTGAATTCTTACCATCAGTAGACTATTAGATAAGGGTAGGTGTCCCAATGTGTCATTACAATACATCTGCTAGGTTGTTTTACCATCCTGCATTGCAACTCAGAAAAGTATGCAAGTATCAGGAAAGTGTACTTCTTAAAAGCATTCAGCTATTCATTCATTCATTCAACGAATATATATTGAAAACTTATTTTCCAGGTACTATTCTATTCCAAGTGCTGGGCAGAACATATAAAATGTGTATATATCAATGAATGAACTAGGAATAATTTTCTAGCAAAGTGTGATTATTATTCTTGTGGAATATAAAATTAAAAACAACTACATGTGAACAGAGAGAAAAGCTTTAACTAAAAATGTTTAAATGTTCTGCAATTTTCCTGTTAGCATTTGTCACTCATTCATTTATTTACTCAACTTCTATAGATTACTTACAATCAAGCACTAATATATGCTCAAAAAATAATTGAGAAATTTTAATATCTTTTCATGCAAGTTGAAATAAGATTTCTGTTATTTAATTTGCATTCAACTCAAGTCAAGGACTATCAGTGTTCTCTTACAGCATAATTTCATAATTACTAACTTAGTAGAATTCAAGTCTAGAAGAGGAATTTGTATTTATACTTTGGATATATTTGAAGATTTTTGGTAATAAAAGAACAAAGTTTGTAGTTACCATATTAAGAATTTTTGCTGCTGGGTGCCTGGGTGACTCAGTGAGTTGAGCATCTGACTCTTGATCTCTGCTCAGGTCATGATATCAGAGTCGTAAGGTCAAGCCCCATGTCAGACTCTGCTCTTTCGGAGTCTGCTTGAGATTCTCTCTCTTCCTCTCCCTCTACCCTTTCGCCACTCATGCGCTCTCTCTCTAAAGAAATAAATACAATCTTAAAAAGAAAAGAATCTTTGCTATGTAGCAAACATTCTAATTTGTATTTCAAATTATTATATCCTTTATTATTCATAAAAAGTATGAAATAGATATTCATTTGCCCTCTATATGCTGAAAATTCCCACCCCCTTATTTTTAGCCTTATTTTATTTTTAATTTTTTTTAAAAGATTCTATTTATTTATTTGACAGAGAGAGAGAGATTACAAGTAGGCTGAGAGGCAGGCAGAGAGAGAGAGGAGGAAACAGGCTCCCTGTCGAGCAGGGAGCCCTATGCAGGCCTCGATCCCAGGACCCTGAGATCATGACCTGAGCTGAAGGCAGAGGCTTTAATCCACTGAGCCACCCAGGCGCCCTAGCCTTATTTTAGATGAGAAAACCTAAACTAAAGAAGTTCAGAACTTGCTTAAGATCACACATAATCATGAGCAATAAGTAACAAAGTCAGGATTTGCATACAAGCATTTTTGCTTCCAATTCTAAATACCTCTAATAACATGAAACTATTTTCCTTCATGATCTGTTATTCGGGCAGACAAAGTATCTAAAGCATGCTTTATATAATATCTTTCTGAACACATAATTTGGGAAATTAGTTCTATTCAATTTCACTGCCATCATTTGGCCAGAGGAATAAAACTAATGCTACATATGGAGGTTTACTGGGAGAAGTATAAAAGAAGAAGTCATTTGGTATACGTCTATTCAAATATCTCACTTTTGAGCAACAAAACATGTCATAAATATTATATTAAATATCACACATTTATTATTTTGTGCACGGTATTCACACGGAAAACATGTTTGGGGGTACATAAAGTTAAACATAATGTTTGTGAAGGAAGGAGGAGGATTGTCATGATGAGACCACTAATAAACCTGTGAAGCATTCTATGAGAGCAGAAATTTTTTTTCATCTTTCTGAAATATTATCTATAATGCATATGTGCAAGCCTTCAGATTGCTAATATAACTCTATCTTCTCATTCTATTTAAGAAACATGAGACTGAAATGGAATTCTGTAGGAGATTAATAGAAAAAAAAAGATAATGAAAATGTGACTTCCATACAAAAGTCATCTGATGTAGAAAGAAATAGAGATTGGCTTTGTAGAGCTGCAGCTTTGTACTTTTGAAAGTTTTATTCTTTCAACTTAAAAGTAATTATACATGAATGAGGGAAGGAAATATTTTTATGAAAAGAATGTACAATATATGAGTCATTTTGAATGAAAATTTTCTTATGGAATAATCCACAACATAGCTAAGAGGAGTGTAAAGGGACAATATTATTAACCTGAATATGAAGAAAACTTTAGTTATACACAAAAATGTTTTTAAGTAAATTTTTTTATGTAATTAAGTCATCAGCGGCAGGGCAGCCTGACAGGTTTTAGACCACATAAACTAAACAGTACAATATAGAGGTTGTAAATTTAGACAAGAGAAACTAAGGAAAGCAAGACCAAAATGGTCATAACAGGAAATGTAATCAGTTAAATAACTCATTAGAAAATCTAAATAGCATTGAAAAATTAGACATTCATGAAGTGTTCCTAGGTCCTCAAAAACATAAAAAAATTATACTGGTTTCTCTGGTATTTATAAGTTCAAAATATTTTCCAAACTGTCACCTATATTAGTTATATTTTGAGAAACAAAAAGTACACGAAAGGAGAACCCAAATATCTACCTTATTTTCCATTACTCTGAAACTACAAAAGCAAATCAGTTCATTAATACAGCCAACTATAAAAGTGCTTACAATAATTTATGATCATGGAAATACCTGCATAATTCTAAATGTGCAGCACCCAATTTCCTGAATACACTCAAAAATAATTTTTCAAATGTTAAAGCTTTTTTTTAATTGTCTTAATCCTTCATATATTTCTTCTATTTTACAAAGAAGACTCATGAAAAAAATCTCATATTTCAAAGTAAATTCCTACTAGTGTTCTCTGTGGTTTCCAAAATACCTTAATTGGTTTTGCAGTAGAAAGAATAAATATATTTCTACACCAAGATATAACTCTAAATTGTTCCTTGTATATATATATTAGGCCAACTTAATGTCTGGACAAAACATGGAATTTTAATCTTCATTAATTTACACATAATTATGCATAAACAATAAAATTTTATTCTTTTCCCACTGACAAATCAGTTAAAATAATGAAGTAGCCAAGTAACCTGTAAGAAAATCTCTATCTCAATATATATTCCTTAAGGACACTATGATCCTTTAAAATAATTCCTTTCATTCATAATTATTAAAAAGACAAATTATGGAATATTACAGGTACAAGTAAACTTGAAAGCCAATTTACCTACTATTACATATCTAGATTTAATATAGTCTTAGTAATTCATTCCTAAACACTATAACATCATTAGCTACCTATCCTGACCATTTTATTATTTTTTTTTTTTTTTTAAAGGTTTGGTGACAGTGCCTTATTATTATTATTTTTTTTTTTTAGATTTTATTTATTTGACATACAGAGAGAGAGAGATTACAAGTAGGCAGAGAGGCAGGCCAAGAGAGAGGAGGAAGCAGGCTCCCTGCTGAGCAGAGAGCCCGATGTGGGCCTCGATCCCAGGACCCTGAGATCATGACCTGAGCCGAAAGCAGAGGCTTTAACCCACTGAGCCACCCAGGCGCCCCTGACCATTTTAAATACCATAAAATGTGAACATTGCTTAAGTAGAGATGACAGAAAACTGTCTAACCGTACAACTACATGGAGTTTTAAAAATTAGTGTTATTCAATGTGCTTTAGCCAAATACTAATTCTATAAGACATTAAAAGGATTTAAATAAAACAAAGGCTCTTTGACAAAATAAGTTTGAAAAAAAACTATGTTAACCAAACTTTAAAAGTTTCTTCATGCTGAACTACATGGATGGGTTAATTTGTAAATTGTAAATCCTTAAGAAAGGGCTATACTATGCTGTTTTTCCAAATGTGTATAACCACAGAATCCAGAACACATTATGAGCTAATGATTTTGCAGGATATATATTTTGAGAAACTTGAATTTAATAAACTATAGTACATAGAAACAATAAAAAATTAGTCATTACAAGTGATACAAACTATTTAAAAGAAAACTTCATGAGTTAAGCAGATTACATATAAAGTAATATTTATTTATCTATTTATATTTACTATATAACATATATTCATATATATTATATATACATATATATGTTATGAAGACCAATTTAAACTTCATAAAATTTCACTAATTCACTTTTTAAAAAATTCCATTATGACCATGCCCTGCAATCTACATTTAAAGAAAATTTACATTACATGCCCTGATCTTAAAAACCTTCATAAAGTTTGCACGAGATTAAATGTTCAAACAGTAAGCAAAGGATACATGGAAATCCACATTCTCTCCATAAAACTGTTCCTTGGACTTTGACTTCTCCAGTTAAATTTTCACTTATTTGCCACAATATATTAAAGATCATGTTTTTCTTTATCCATTTTGCCTTTGAAAGAAATTCCCTAAAGCAAATTCTCTCCAGTTTTTGGAATGATACTGTCTTAAATTATTGGGGACAGATTTTAATACTGCATGTTTATCGTGTTACATTTTATTTGTTCCCACAAAGAAAATTAAATCCGGAAATAATTTGAAATCACATGTCAGAAGGAAGCTATTAACCAGGTCTGATTTCTAAGTTGAAAAAGCATTCAAAAATCATGTAAGACAGAGGTCTTATCATTGAATATGAGCACTACACATGCGAAATTTGACTTTCCTTTCTCACTTCTGTTAAAAGTAGGTGTGAAAAGACACCTCAGTTTGCTGGAAAAGTCCTATTACATCCATTTGGTGTGCTTTTTCATAGCATCCTTTTTCACTTTCGTAAGTGTCTCAGCTTGATTGATAAATTATATGGTCACCTGAGTTCAGTAGCAGGAGTAGCAAGAAGCGTTCCCACCATTTACCCATCTCATGTGCAGGAAAGGTCCACAGGCTTTATAATCTGATCAAACAGGCTTTGGAGCTGACTTTCAGAAATTGTTATTATTTGTTATGTAAATTACTCTCCAATTTATGGATCCAATGGTTCAGTCAGGTAACTTAATTCTAAAATTACAGAAGCAGAAACAATTTAAAAATTCCTGGTTATGCTTACTCTACTACCTCTGTGAGAGAAAGAGAGAAAGAAATTTCTTCCTCCACTAACCATCTGCTTTTCCCTTTGAAGTACTCCTCCACTTACTGTGTTTTTTGGTTGTTTTTTTTCTTTGCTTGTTTTGATTTGTTTTATATTGCCTCAGGGACAACTAACATAATGACTTTAGTGCTTTTAAGATTTGGAAATTTTAAAGAGTGACTTTGAGGTTATTTCTGCTTTCTACTCTGCCATTTCTCCCTGAGGGAATAAATCACAAATGGACAATAAAATTAAATGAGGTCAGAAAAGAGGAGGATAAGGAGAACATAATGAATGAAAACACAATATTAAAATTTACTTTTCTAGCCACATTTTTATGAAATATTTTTCACTATGCATAACAAATGAGTAAGGATGGACATTGGAAACAAGAAAGTATAAAATAAATTTTGTTTAAAGAAAAAAATTCTAGAAATAAAAATATCTTAAAAATATTTTGTTGATAATAAATCTTTGTTTTAATTGAAAAAGGCATTGTTATCATACCTTGTCATTAAATGTAGTCATAATAAATATTGACGATCACTATGAAAATATAACTTTTGTCTTCATGATTATGCTAGTTAAGATCTTCTGACTACAAGAAACAAAGAATCTTTACCAAGCTTTATATAAAAAATAATTTTACTATTAACTTGCTCCCCAAAGATAGAAAAATCAATTTCCATCCCAATCTCCCAAACTCTATTGTAAATATTTCGTATTTTGACTAAGATGGACAATCACGTAACTGTCTAACTCTTCTTATTTTGATCTCTTCATAGAATTAATTTTAATTCATTATGATTTGGTAGATTGAGGACTATTATTAGAGATTGGTCTATAAAATCTTAAAGTGTACAGTTACTTTACAGAAATGGTTTTCAACTTGAAACTTTTACTTTTTTTTTTGAAACCTCTACTTTACTCAGTGATGTATTTATGGTTTCAGCACAAAGAAGGTACTCTATAAATCAATTGTCCTATTTTAATCCTATTAACACTGACTTTTGTAACTGATTATTTTTTGTTTTGTTCTATAGGATGCTTATAGGCAGATATATAGAAATTAATAAGTAAGGTTTCTGTAATAACCATGTCCTTTATTTCACTTACTTTTATTTTTTCCACTTTTATTTTTTCTTCTTCCTAATATTTGTTTTTTTAATCTTGTTATGTTATATGTTACTCCATAAAATGCCACAAATTGTTTTTAGAATAAAGTAGGCAATAAATAATGCAATACCTTATACTTTAATATATATATATATATATTGGGGTGCCTGGATAACTCAGTTGGTTAAGCATCTGACTCTTGATTTCAGCTCAGGTCATTATCTCAGGGTTGTGAGACTGAGCCCCATGTTGGGCTCTGTGCTGGGTGTAGAGCCTGCTTAAGATTCTCTCTCTCTCTCCCTCTTCCTCTACCCCTCCCCTATATATATATATATATTTTTTTTCATTATAGAAAATGTTTCTTATTAATTTTCTTCTAAATAGGAGTGCATTTTATATGATAAAATTATATATTTCAGAAAAGTAAAGAAGAAAAGAGTATGTTGATTGTGATATTTGCTCAAATTTCATACCAATTTATTTCATATTTACTTTCTCAAACTCTTAGCCATTATTTATATTAGATATATTATTTGCATTTTATACTATATAACATAGTATATGATTTATATTATAGTCATTATATACATTAAATACAATTTACCTTTAAGATATCTGGGTTTATAATAAGGAAATAATATTGTAGTTTTACATAATCAATTTAGTCACCATCTTAATTATGTATCTTCAGCAGAAAACATTTATAGCAAAAAGGTTGATTTTAATCTTCCTGCTGCATAGTGTAAAATAGTACTCCACATTGAAACATATCCAACAGCTGCCTTATTCCAGGAAAGCCCAAGCATTATAATCTCTGCTAGCTGTATGGTAACAAGGGAGAAAAATATACGTAAGAGTAAACATGTATATTTCCTGTCTACATATCTTTTGCCTCTGGGTTTTTATTTTTTACTTTTTACAATTTTTAAAAGGTTTTTTTGTTTTGTTGTGTTGTGTTTTGTTTTAGATTTTGTTTATTTATTTGACGGACAGATAGAGAGCACAAGTGGGCAGAGCGGCAGGCAGGGGGAGAGGGAAAAGCAGGCTCTCTGCTGATCAGGGAGCCTGATGTGGGCTCAACCCCTGGACTCTGGGATCAGCCCCTTAAGCAACTGAGTCACCCAGGCGCCTGTGCCTCCGGGTTTTCGAAGTGAAGTTGCTACTACTATTTTCAACACAAGAATAACAACAAGGAGAATGACTTACATTGGGCTCATTTTGATAATCCTGGCTTCTGCTCTAACATTTAAAATATTTTCCTTGTTAACCCTTTGTCTCAGATAGGCTCTTGATGGAAGACTCTCCAGAGAGAACAAGAATTTAATAAACATAAAATTGAGCTCAATGATTTTAAATAAGTGAGCAACTCATGATGATGAGCATGATGGCAAGTGTCCACACTATTCAATTTGATAGATGGTTTATGAGTATAAATGAGCAAGGGAATAATGCTTGGATACTCCTGATCTTTCTATAGAAGTTAATACAATTTGCTTGGGTCACCACTGAGTGGAACAACAACAATAAAAAGCAGATCACAATTGTTACATTGGTCACACTCTGATGCAGAGCAGCTTAGAAATCTGCCTTTGAAAGTAGTAATGTGAAAGACAAGTTTTATTTGAAGATGAATTCTCAAAAATTAAGAGTGTCTTGTAGAAAGATCTGAAAATTGAGACCTGTTAATGTACAGCAAGAGACTATATGAATGTAGTAATAGCCACAAAAAGATTATTGACAGTCACCTCTTTAGTCCAATACATCATACTGAATTATGATCACTGTCAATGACGTTATCTTAAAAAGTAATCAAGCCATGGTAGTATACGCACAGATACACATTCAAAGCTCCATCAATAACCTATATTAATTATTTCCTAGCACTCCGAAATGTTCAAAAACAGCCCAGTGAGGATTATGTTATCACCCCCATTTTACATTTAAAGAAAACTGACTTTGGTCAGGGTGAGTAGGTTCAAATCCCAAATCGAAAAATAGCAATAAAGTTGTTCAAAAAATTCATGGAAGACATGGAGAAAGTCAAGAAAATACTGTATGCAAATAAATAAATAAAAATAAAACAAAAAAAGATCCAAAAAGAAAAAAAAAACAAAAAAAATTATGTATGAACAAAAAGGAAATATCAATAACAAGATCAAAAACTTAAAGAGAAAACAAAATAATTCTGGACATCTAAATGCAAAACACTGAAACTGGATTAATTTCTTATACCACATAGAAAAATAAACAAACTCAAAATCAATTAAAGACCTAAATGTGAGACCTGAAATCATAAAACTTCTAGAAGAGATCATAGGCAGTAATTTCTTTGACATCAGACATACCAACATTTCTCTAGATATGTCTCCTAAATTAAGAGAAACAAAAGCAAATTCAAACTACTGAGACTGCAACACAATAAAAACCTTCTGCATAGCAAAAGAAACCATTAACAAAACAAAAAGTCAAGCTTCTGAATGAGAGAAGATACTGGCAGATGGTATATCCAATAAAGGGTTAATAACCAAAATATATAAAGAACTTACACAACTCAACACCAAAACACCACCAATAAATTCAATTTAAAAATGGGCAGAGGACCTGAATAGGTATTTTTACAGAGAAGACATACAAATGGCCAATGGACACAAGAAAAGATGCTCAACATCACTAGTCATCAAGAAAATGGAACTTAAAACCACAAAGAGATATGTTACACCTGCCAAAATAGCTAAAATCAAACATATAAGAAAGAACAATATTGACAAGAATGTGGAGAAAAAGGAGCCTTTATACGCAGTTGGTGGAAATGTAAATGGTATGCCCACTGCAGAAAACAGTATGGAGGTTACTCAAAAAATTAAAAATAGAATTATCATATGATTTAGTAATTCTACTACTGAATATTTATCCAAAGAAAACAAAAACACTAATTTGGAAAGATATATGTGTCCCTGTGTTTATTGCAAGATTGTTAGCAATAGCCAAGGTAAGGAAGTTGCCCAAGTGTCCAAAAATAGAAGAATGGGTAAGAAAGATATGATATATATATGTATATCCATATATATATGTGTGTATATATATATGAATGATATGGCATGTATAATATTACTCAGCCATAAAAAAATGACATCTTGCCATTTGCAACATGGATGGACCTAGAAGGTATTATGCCAAGTAAAGTAAGTCAGACTGAGAAAGACAAATACCATATGATTTCGCTCATATGTGGAATCCAAAAAGCAAAAAAAAAAAAAAAAAAGTGAATAAACAAAGAAACAAGTAGTGAATCAGACTCATAAATTTAAAGAACAAAGGTGAGGGGGATGTGGGGATAGAAAAAAATGATTGAAAGGAAGTGGGAGATATGGGCTTCATATTGGAATGAGTGAGTCATAGGAATAAAAAGTATAGCACAGGAAACATAGTCAATGGTAGTGTAATAGTGTCGCATGATGAGAGATGGTGGCTACACTTTGGAGAACATAGCATAATGTACAGTGCTGTTGAATAACTGTGTTGTACATCTGAAATTAATGTAACATTGTGTGTCAACTCCATTCAAAAAAGTTCTTGAGGTGAAAAGTACAATAACTGACATAAATTCACTAAAAGAATTTAAAGGTATAGTTGAACAAGCACAAAAATCGGTGACTTGAAAATAGGAAAATTGAAATTACTGAATCTGAAGAAGAGAAAGAAGAAGTTTGAAGAAAAGTGAACAGAGCCTAAGTGGTTTGTGGGACCCTATTTAACAAGCCATCATACACATTATGGGCATCTCAGAAGAGTGAGAAAATGGCAGAGTATTTGAAAAAATAATAACTGAACTTTCCCCAAATGCAGTGTAAGGCATAATTATAAACATCTAAGAAGCTTAACAAACCCTATGTGGGATGAATTCAAAGAAACCCACCATGAGACACATTATAACCAAGTTGTTGAAAGACAAAAACAAAGAGAAAATCTTAAAAGCAACAAAAGAAAAGCAATTTGTCATGTGATTCTTAATAAGATTCTCAGCAGATTTCTTATAGAAACTTTGGAAGACAGAAGGCAGTGGGCTTGATATATTAAAAGAAAGGAAAAGAAAAGAAAAAGGAAAGGAGAGGAGAGGAGAGAAAAGGAAACAACTCTGTCAGTCAAGACTCCTATCTGGGGCAAAGTGTCCTTCAGAAGTGAAGAAATTAAGTGATTCCAGATAAACAATGCAGAGTGTGTTTATTATTATCAGACCTGCCTGCAAGAAAAGCTAATTGGAAAACTACAGGTTAATTTAAAAGGACACTGGACAGTAACTCAAAGCTTTAAGAAGAAATAAAATAACAGTAATGATAAATACACGGGAAATTACAAAATTAATTATAACTTTGGTTTTTAATGCCATGTTTTTCCCTACATAGTTTTGTGGATTATTTCAGTTAAGTTAATTGATAAATTCAAGTAGAATGTTATAACTTTAGGATGTAAAACGGTAACCACAAAAAATAACTATAGAATATATACAAAAGAAAATTAAATGGAAATTAAAACATTACATACAAAAAATCAACTAAACAGAAAAGTAAGTAGAATGCAGAAAACGAAGGACAAAGATCTATAAGGCATATAGAAAACAAATAGCAAAAGACCATGAAGGACATTACATATTAATACCAACTCGATATGGCAAGAAGATATAACAATAATAAACATTTGAACACAGAATCTCAAAATATATAAGCAGAAATATATCTAAGCAGAAATGGACAGAATTAAAAAGAGAAATGGACAGCTCTTTACTAATAGTTGGAGACTTCAGTACTGCACTCTCAATAATGGATAGAAGAAATAGAGTTCTTGAATGGCATAGTAAGCCAATGAAAAAATACAGAATACTCTACCTAAGAGCAACAGTGCACACATCCTTTTTGAGTGAACATGGGACATTTTCCGGATAGACCATATACTAGGCCACAAATGAAGTCTTAAATTTTTTTAAAAAATAGATATAATAGAAAGTATTTCTTTAGTCACAATGGGATAATTTTAGAAATCAATAACAGAAGGAAATTTGGAAAATCCACAAATTTGCAATATCAAAAACCACACTCTTTAACCAATGGATCAAAGAAGAAATCATAAGGGAAATTATAAAATACTTAAAGACTAAATAAAACTAAAACACAACATAACACAATTTATGGATCACTGGGAAAGCAAGAGTAGGGAGAAACTTATGGTTATAAATGCCTATATTAAAAAAAGAAGAAAGCTCACAAATCAACAACCTAACTTTACAACTTTAAGAACTAGAAAAAGAATAAACTAAATGCAAAGATAGCAGAATGAAAGAATAAAGATTAGAATAGAAATAAATAAAATTGAAAAGAAAAATGATAGAGAAAATCAATAAAACCAAAAATTACTTCTTTGAAAAGATCAACAAATTGACAAATCTTTGGCTAAATTTACCAAGAAAAAGGAAAAAAAGCTCAAATTACTAAAATCAGAAATAAAAGTAGAGACATTATCACCAATTCTACAAAAAAAAGGACTCTAAAAGAATATGATAAAAAATTGTGCACCAAAAAAATTGGATAACCTAGATGAAATGGACAAATTCCTAGCAATCCAAAACCACCAAGACTAACTCATCAGAAAATAGACTTAAAGACTTACAAATAGTAAGGAGATTGAGTCAGTAATCCAAAATCTCCTGACAAAAAAAAAAGCTCTGGACCTGATGACTTCAAAGATAAATTTTACCAAACATTTAAAGGAAAACCAAAACCAATCCTTCCCAAACTTTTCCAAAATATTGAAGGTATGACGCCGTATACAAAAATTAGCTCAAAATGGATCAAAGGCCAAACTCTAAGATCTAAATGTGTAAAAGTCTTAGAAGAAGATTTAGGTAAAAACTTGATGATATTGGATTTGGCGAATATTTTTTGCATACAGTACCAAGGATACAGGTAACAAAAGAAAAAATGGCCAAACTTGACTTCATGAAAATTAAAAAAAAAAAAGGTCAAAATATACCATCAGGGCACCCGGGTGGCTCAGTCAGTTAATAATCCAACTTGATTTGGGCTCAGGTGGTGATCTCAGGGTCATGAGATTGAGCCCTATGTCCAGGCCTGCACTCAGCTGGGAGTCTGCTTGAAAGTCTATTCCTCCCCATCTGCCTCTTCCCCCTGTTCGAACACATTTACTCTCTTTCTCTCCCAAATAAACAAATAAATCTTTTTTTTTAAAGTTACTATCAGCAGAGTAAAAAGTCAATCTATGGGAGGCAGTAATATTTAGAAATCACATATCTGATAAGGAATTAATACCCCAAACATACAGAGACTAATAAAACTCAACAATAAAAACCAAACAACTTGATTTAAAAATAGGCAAAGGACTTATATAGACATTACTCCAAAGAAGATAATGGCCAATAACTACATAAAAAATATGCTTGGGTGCCTGGGTGGCTCGTGGGTTAAGGCCTCTGCCTTCGGCTCAGGTCATGATCTTGGGGTCCTGGGATTGAGGCCCGCATCGAGCCCCCTGCTCAGCAGGGAGCCTGCTTCCTCCTCTCTCTGCCTGCCTCTGCCTACGTGTGATCTCTCTTTCTCTGTCAAATACATAAATAAAATCTTTAAAAAAATATATGCTCAACATCACTGATCATTAGAAAAATGCAAATCGAAACTACAAGGAGTTGTCCTCTCATACACATTATGTAGCTACTATCAGAAAACAATATAAAGTAAAGCCAAACAAACAAAATACAGAAAGTTGTAAGTGTCCTGAGAACATGGAAAAGTTGGAATTATTTGTGCACTCTTGATGGGAATGTAAAATGGTACAGCTTTTACAGAGAATAGTTTAGTGGTTCCTCAAAAATTTAAAATAAAAATGCCCTATAATCCAGCAATTCCATTTCTGCATATATACTAAAAAAATGAAAGTAGAGTCTCAAAGAAATATTTGTATACCCATGTACATAGCAACATTATTAACAATAGCAAAAAGTCAAAACCATCCCATGCCACTGGTAGAAGAACAGATGAGAAAAATGTGGTGTATATATACATATAATAGAATATTATTCTGCCTTAAAAGAGGGGGAAAAATTCCGACCCATGCTACAACATGGATAAGCCTTGAGGACATTATACTAAATGAAATGAGTCAATCACAAAAAATTAATAAAAAAATACTGTATGATTCTACTTTCACGAAGTACTTAGATTAGTCCAAATCATAGAGACAGAAAGTAGAATGATGGTTGCGGCTGGGGAATAGACGGCATAAGTTCATGCTTCACAGTTACATAGCTCCAGTTTTGCAGAATGAAGCGTCTTCCATGATGGATGGTGGTGATGGTTGTATAACAACATGAATGTATTTAATACCACTGACCCGTACACCTAAAAACTCTGAAATGGTAAATTTGATGTGCATTTCACCACAATAAAAAACACATTGAAAAAAATGGTAAAGACATAATGGAACCTAAGTTCCTGACTCCTAGTAGATAATTTTTCCACCACCTGTGCTACTCTATTGTTATGCCACATGTGGTAGATTTCAACCTCTCTTTTTCTGTCACATTCTTCCTGTCACTCTTATAAGCAGTTCACATCCCTCTCCTTCTCCAAAAGAAAGTCACAATAGCCCTTTCTTAGCCCCAGTATACTATTCCTCCCTAATTTCCCTTCCTGGTTCCTAGACAGTGGCTCAAGTATCACCTCATGCTGATTTGCCCACATTACTCTCTGTGCTACTCTATGACCGGGTTCACACTTCTCCTGTAGTTCTTTTTATATTGCTAAAATGGCTTGTTTTCATATGTGGTTCTGACATAATGTGAACACTTACGGGGCAATTGCTTTATGACATTACTCTCTGTGCCTCCAGTACATGGTCTGGTCTCCAAATCAACACTTCAAAATAATGAATAAAACACATATTAATACAAACCTTATTTACATACAAAATGTGATAATTTGGATTTAATAATTTAGGATGTCTGTTCATCCATAGCAAGGATTCAATAAGAACTATTTGCATTCTGTGTGAGACATTAGCTGTGGAGAGCAGGTTCCCTTTTGCTTTTGACCCTCCTTTTCTATCCAGAATGTTTCTGTTCTCCAACTATTCAAAGAGTACTCAAGAGTATCTGAATCAATAGGTAAAGGTTCTATGGCAAAAGGGTATTCACCGTACTACAGAGGGGTTGTGGTTTTCTCTTTTAAGTTGATATGTAGGCAACTCCAACAAGTTTGAGGGGAAATTATACATCAAAACCTGAGTCTCTAGGTTCTAATTTCTCTCTACCCCAGGCATTTTTAATAGGGGCAATATCATTCCTAAGGTTATGAAAAACATTTTTGAGAGACAAAATGTCTTACAAACAAATATGCAGTGTATGCTATTAAAATGTCATGCAGAGGTATATTTGGAAAAAATGTCTAAAAAGGCTCTTTAAGGGGCAATAATAAAAACAAGTTTGAGAAACACTGTTCTACTTTAAATGTCAGGTGACATCATTTTCTTCCACCCATGTGCAGATTTATCACCATCATCCAACAAGATTATTTGTAACATAAGGTAAGAAAATCAGAAAATCATCAGATAACAAACTGTATAATTGAGGTTGCTCACAGGTAGGATCACTGACAGTTTTACCTAGACATTTAAAGTGTGAAATATCCCTTTCTTGTTACAATCTGTCTTTGTTTGAGAGGAAACATTTAAAAGATAAATACATTTAAAAAATAAAAAAGATCCTGTCTTATGCTGCAGTCATAAACACCCATCTCCCCCACATTAGTCTCAGGTCCTCCCAATGACAGTCATCTTTATACCTTTGGAAAAATAGTTTTTTCCCCCTGTTGAACTTCAAGGTGCAAGTTCCTTGGCATCCAGCCAGTGTTTCTAGTGTCTTGGGCCACATCACACAATTGTCTGGCCTGCATTCCCCTGACCGGGAGATTTCTAAAAGCTGTTTGTGATTATCTCACATTCGGAGATAAGGAAAAGATAGCAAGTGTCTGTTTTATATGAACCCAAACTACTTCACTTAAAAAAAAACACAAAAGTTTAACATGTTGTATTAATCAGCAAGATGTTTTAATTTTTGCTATTACTAAACTTTGCCTCCTTAGGGAAGATAAAACAGTGGAGCCAATCACAGTCAGAGCCCTACTTCTAATTCATGTGTCTCATGTGTAAATAAGTCACCAGCATGATGTTTCTGCATCTGAGATATAACCTTGGGGGGGGAGAACTTTTGAGGACCAAGACCTGCCTCTAAAACACTAGAGCAAAGAGCGAGCAGAGGGTAGGAAGGGCACCATAAGGGACCAACAAATTCTTAATCCAGTTGGAACCTGTTTAAAGGCTTCTCTAAGACCCAGCCGGATTCTTTTCATTTTCTCCTGGCAAGAACCTTGGCAAAGCAATACAACCATTTGCTGATCAGGATCATATGACTTTGCATTTCCTATCTCCACTGTGTTTCTCCTAAAGGGATGTACCTGGACTATGATTATATTCTGCCCTAGCAGAAGGGATAGGAGATTGAGCTGAATGGACTTCTGCCCATTATCCTTTTTTGTTCACTGTATCTGATAAATTTATTACTTTTTCTTTATTGCCATTCTGGATTGAAAGGCATACATAATCTTTTTTTTAAATGTGGATCATATAAAAGTGTTCTTAATTCCTCTGGATTAAGCAGTCTCTCTATATAATTCTCTTTTTCTCCTACCCTAAATAGGGAGTCCAAGAATTATAGAAATTTAGGACTAACAGTGAATATAAGATCATCTGGATTCCCTAGAACAAGGACTTCCCTTCTAATCCAAACTCTTCATTTTACAAATAAGCTCAGAAAAGTTATCTTCCCAAACATTCTACAGTTAGTTCCTGACAGGCCTTAAATTAATAACCAAGCCTAATGATTCTCCGTCCAACGCTTTTTCCACCATGAGTATTCCACAAGCGACCCCCATTCATGAACTCTCCTCCACACCCACTTCAATTCTCCATACCCATTTCTTCCTTGAAATTGCTCCCTTTTGGCTGTTTCTCCATTTTATATATCAACATCCTATTTCTTAAAAAGCACTGTAACACTGTTTAATTATCCATCAGGCATCTCTGTCCCTATCACTAAACCGAAGCTCTCTTCATCTTTTCCTTTCTCTATATATGACTCCCTTACATCGTCATGCTCTCACACTTCCAAATTGTTCCTTACAAAAATATTAATAACACATTAATTGTGAATTCAGTGTTTCCTGAATAGTAATTTTCTTCACTGAACTTTGATTTGGATTTCCAGCTCTCTTTAGATACCACTACCTGAGGGTCCTACAAGCACTCACATTCCCCTGTCTAAAAATGAATGCATTATCTTGCTATGTGCTCCCGCCACATTCCTTCTCCTCTAGTGTTCTTTGTATTTTGTAAGACAATGACATTTTCCAAGTCACTTAGACAAGAAACTGAATAGATATCTTTTTTTTTAAGATTTTATTTATTTATTTCACAGAGGGAGAGAGATCACAAGGAGGCAGAGAGGCAGGCAGAGAGAGAGAGGGAAGCAGGCTCCCTGCTGAGCAGGGAGCCCGATGCGGGCCTCGATCCCAGGACCCTGAGGTCATGACCTGAGCCGAAGGCAGAGGCTTTAACCCACTGAGCCACCCAGGCACCCTGAATAGATATCTTTGATTTTTTCCATCTTCTTTTTCTTATATATCCTATGTGCAATGGTCAGCAAGCCCTAGAAAATACTGCTTAAATGTCTCTCAAATGTGGCCTCTCTGTTACAGTTTCATTGCCTTGGACCAAGTCTATGCCCTCATTGTCTTTCATCTGGACCATGGCGATGGAATCCTCAAGTGCCCTGTCTCTCCTTTCTCAACCATATTCCCCAGTGCTGTCAGAATTCTCTTCCTAAATCCTAGATTTGATTACATGAGCCTTAAATAGTTAAAAATTCCCTACATATGTTAAGTCTTCATTTTACTCTTTTAAAGAGGGTTTAAGTTACCTCACAGAAACAGGTAAATAACGAAACATTAAAAAATAAAGGATTTGAAGGGGAAGAAAAATAAGATGAAGCCAGAAGTGAAGATCAATCCCTTGAACCTGTGTTTCCTACTGACAGACACAAATTTGGCTCCAAGTTTTAGAACAGGGAGGAAAGAGGGAAATATGACTTTCAGTAACTGTTTCTACATACGTTTGCTTCTTCTGGTTGGTTGTAACTTTCTTGTGGGAAGTTACATGTGCTTTTGTTTGTTTAATTTTTGTATTCACCAGAATTTAGTGTAGTGCTTTGTCTACATGTCCAGAAACACTGCCTCTCGTTGAAATACATAGTTTTGCCTCTTTAATATCTTGAAATTCATACCATTATTTCTTGCTGGTGTTTGCACAAACAATACAAATTAGGAAGTGCTGAATGTGCTATGTAAAAAAACATACGAAGAGTCTGTGTTCTTAATATATCACTTACTCCTAACCAGTCACACGCACACACCCATAGTTCAAAACATTGACAAGAAATCATTTTTTCCCTTGACTTTCCTCACCCTGCTTTATACATTAAGTATTATTTCCATAAATGATTTTACCAGGTAACACAGTCTTTCTGTGTTAGAAAGAGCTACCTGGGGGCGCCTGGGTGGCTCAGTGGGTTAAAGCCTCTGCTTTCGGCTCAGGTCATGATCTCAGCGTCCTGGGATCGAGGCCCGCATCGGGCTCCCTGCTCAGCAGGGAGCCTGCTTCCCTCTCTCTCTCTGCCTGCCTCTCTGCCTCCTTGTGATCTCTCTCCCTCTGTGAAATAAATAAATAAAATCCTTAAAAAAAAAAAAAAGAAAGAAAGAGCTACATGATTTATTGAGAAACATAGTCAAGATTTCTACTCAGGTAAATACACTGTGGTCATGACATAACTGTATAAGCTCTTCACAGAACCAATGTACATATTCTTTTAACTATTACTGTGCAATCAGTGTATATAATGGGAAGGATGCATCTGATATTCATTTGAAAAATAAAGAGAAGATATTATGAGAGATTACAGTTTGTCTTCTTAAAATTTATAATCTTTCTGAAATGATTCAGTTTCCTGCAGTTGTGGGGTGAAATGACATACTTTTCACTCTTTTGAATAAAGGAGCTATAAGCATTTCTGTTACGTCCTTCAATTTGTATAATTATTTGTGTTCGTTGTGAAAGTTATTGTTTATAGCTAGGCAAAATGGCATTTCATGTGTTTTTGTTGATGGATCTGGAAAGGGAAGAAACAAACTTTTTCATGCTGAAGAATTGATTGCAGCCATATGATCTTTTCAACATTAGTGTGATTACCAGAGAAGGAAGTATCATTGGTTTTATAAAGAAGATATTCCATTGAAAACATGAGCTTGGGTATCCACTGTGTGTAGCATCAGGTACTAATCACAGACACATACTTCACAGGTCCTGGTGTTTTTGTTTGAAAGCCCTGCTGCCACAGCATCGTACAATCACCGCCTCGACATATTGTTGACAAGAACTGCCAAGCACCTCGACTTCATTTCTCACACAAGAAAGCAACAGAGGGTTGGAAATGATCTCCAACATGACACCGCTTATACTTTTTTCAGCTGTAGCACAGATACTCTTCCATTTGTACTCTCTTAGCTAACTCACAGAGTTTTTTCCAACATTCCTCTAATTCTAGGAAACGCAAATAAAATAAGAAATGTGTGGCTGTGACACCATTTTAAACACATGTCATCCATGCCATAACGAAACGTGCTTTTGTTAGAGTTTGGGTATCTCTTTCTTTCTCTTTTAGTATTTTAGTACATAAAATATGAGGAGACTTGCACAAACAACACAAAATATCAATCCGTGTATTTTTCAGGTAGGTTTGATTTTGATTGTGGGGGGCGAAGGATTTTTGCTAAATATGTACTATGTGATTCATTTATAAATCTTTAACTCAGAATGATTTCCTATTAGTGTTGGACTTACTCAGTTTACCCTGATCCTAAAGGGAAAGGGAGTCTTCTCCAGCCTCACATCTTCCTTTTTGTCTCCCAAAGCCCAGATTATTCTTGCTGTCTAGTAGAATTGTTCTTCTCTCTGTAGTAAGTAGCCTGTGCACAGTCTTGGAAGTGGAACAGCAAAGTATCCTCATGGGCATGGAGATTCCAGGGCTATGTAACACAGAGTTTTTTATCCCTAATACCTAGGGTACTATAAGATATTCCATCTATGCCATTCATTCCCAAATATTAGTTGTTGATTTCATTTGTTGACTAACTTCACATTTGAAATAGCCAATAATAAAATATTCCAATACAAATAGCTTTTGTGGTGTTCTTACAGTGACTTTCCTGCTTTTGGCTTTTAAGTGAGTCATAACATAAAGCACAGCCTTCTAGCCACAACTGCTTTCTGAAATCAAGTAGTATGATACTATTATTAACTATTTCAGATTAAAGAGAAGCATTAAATAATTACTCAAGCTCAAAAATTCAGTGCTAATATGTAGAAAGAAATATGTAAGCACCATGGCCCCAGATATGATCCATGACCTAGGCTGGATCCCATAGTTCTTTTCTTTTTTTAAAATTTAATTTAATTAATTTATTTGTGTGTGTGTGTGTGTGTGTGTGTGAGAGAGAGAGAGAGAGAGAGAGAGAGAGAGAGAGAGACAGCACAAGCAGGCAGAGTGACAGGCAGAGAAGCAGGCTCCCCACTGAGCAAGGAGCCTGATGTGGGACTCGATCCCAGAACCCTGGGACCATGACCTAAGCCAAAGTACAGCTGCTTAACCAACTGAGCCACCCCAGCATCCTCTGTTTCCCATAGTTCTTAAAAGTAAGAGGGAGAAGGAATAAGAGTGGCCAAGTGGATGGATTTAAATAACATCAATTTCTGAAATGACCAGCAAACAGTCTCATAAGAATCTAAGCAGGTTCAACAACACAATGCTATATGATAGGACTGAAAAACATAACTGATATAATTCAATTTTGTGTTCTTTTTATTTGCAGGAATGAGTGGGTTTTAAAAATGAATTTAGGCGGATAATTCCAATAATTATGTATTTGAAATTATGCTTGCCACACAAAGCCTCCCCCCTTCCCTTCTATTGAAGGCTAATCACAGACCATGTTCCATGTAGAAAATGTTTTTCCAAATCAAAGGTCTGTATTTCCACATGACATAAAATGTATACTTTTGTTTGTGAAAGGATGTTTCAGAACTTGGTGTTTTCTTTTGATGAATAGCTTTCTATATTGCAGTTTCTTGCTGATATATCCTCTTATTCTTAGCTTATTTTAGATTATAAAAATATTCTCCAGGGACATCTGGGTGGTTCAGTTGGTTAAGCATCTGCCTTTGGCTCAGGTCATGACCCGGGGGTCCTGGGGGCCAGCCCTGCATCAGGCTCCCTGCTCAATGGGGAATCTGTTTCTCCCTCACTCTCTCCCCCTGCCTGTGCTCTTTTCCTCTCTCAAATAAATAAATAAAATAAAATAAAATAAAATATTCTTCAAAAATTGATAACTTCTGAATATGCATTAGAGTCTTAGAATATTACTTCAATTTCCATCCTATGTTGGTTATACAAATATAGGGATGAGCTGGCCTTGAAGCCGCCCACATCCTGGTACATACTAAACACAAATCAAGCCTCCATTATGAAACAGGAATCAAATCCACATCCTCTGTGCCACACATTGAAATTCTTGCCTTTTTTAGATAGTATATATGTCAGCTCTTTCTTTTTTTTCTTTTTGTGAACTTGCAGCCTCAGATGTTAGTTAAGTTTTAGTATTCTTCAAAAGCATTTATTTGAAAAACATGTGAATGGAAAATGAACATGCTAAACTAATTAGGATATGCAAATGTGGTTCAGAGGGACTGCTTTTTAAGTGAATCATACTCATTTGAATACACAAATAAAAGAAAATTTGTTTCAGTAACAATCTGGAAGTTAGTTCATGTGGAACAAATAAGGGCTTAAATTATAAGGATTAACTTTTCAGAATCTACTTTGCAGTTCACCTTTTTAATAGAAGGAAATGTAGACTTGAGCCAGAGGCCCTTGTTGGCATTCAGGGAGGTTTGGTGAGCCACAGAATACTTACCAAGTTCTTGTTCTCATTTAAAGTGAATGAAGAGACTGGGGAAAGGGAGTTCTGGTGATTTATTTGTCTTTCAAGGCAATTTAAGGGCAAGCAGGTGCAAATCTAAGAAACTTTTCTTGTAAGAAAATTTAAATCATGGAATGGAAAATATTTGGCATGCTCTAATACTCTGTTCTTGATGCAGAAAGAACCACAAATGATATTAAAAGAGGGAAATAACATTAAAAGAAAGGGGGGAATGACATTAAAAAAGATAAAAAGAACTCAAGGCAAAATAATGTATGAAAGAAATGGATTTTGATGATACGTGGAGTAGGAATATATCCCCAAAGTACTAACATTATATTTAATATTTTAGATTCACTTTATGTAGACAGAAAGAATTGGGATTTATTAACTCATGGTTAAATGAAAGAATAAGCCATATGACTAAAAATGTTATTCTAGCTCACTTTACTACTTAATCAATATATGCACCTTTTTTGTAGGGGTATTCTAGCTTTATGTGTGGTTACTTACAAACCTGTTTAATTAAAAACACTGCATTATTCCGATGATATAATTTAATACATTAGATCACCTACCCTTAAAATCTTTAATAATGTTTCATTTGTTCCCCAAACTACAAATATTTGTTTAGCTCCAACTATATGCCGTTCACTCTCAGGGTGCCTTGGGGAATAATACAAAGATGACTATGACATGGGCATGACCTACTTAGCCAGCAGTCTTGTAGAAGAGACCATGTATAAAATATTCATTCTCCAAGAGAAACATGTCCCACTAAAATGCTCTAGGTGTCTATGTACATGAGTTGATTTGCTTGAGGACTTTAGTTTTTGCCTGGAGGGGTAGTGAAAAAAAATATTGATACCCAAATATTTGGGGGACTGAGGAAAATAAAGCAATGAAAGTAGCTTACATGTAGATTACCTGCTGATACCAGAGCCTGATTTTGAGGCCTCATGGAGATAAAGAATATGGGAAGGAGCTAAATGAAATATTTTCAGGAGAGACTTAGAAAGTCTGGAACAAAGTAATATTGCTTTGGAGCATAAACATAAAAATGTGATGCAAAGTTAGGGAAGTCAGTCTCTTGTGATAATTTCCCTTTACCTTGGAATACTACATGATTTTGTCCATTCAGTGGCCTCACAGGGGATAGGCTGCGTATAGTGGGAAAATCCTACATGTGGCTTTTTCTGAGATTAGTTTCAATAGACCATTAACAAGTCGACGTGGCACATCTGCTGTAGAAACTTGGTGGCAAGATAGCTTAAAGGTCTAAGTATGCTACAGAGTACATGAGGCCCTGCCATGAACTCTCAGAGATAAATAGAGATTTTGCGGGATGAGAGTGACTTGGACGCCTGAAGTCACACAGTGAGGACTTATGAATCAATGAAATATAGGTATGTGAGTTGAAGTGAATTTCTAATTTAGTTATTTAACTTCATCACAAATTATAATGTGATAAGTGCATATTAGCAGCATAAACTGTGAATTGTCTGATCTCAACAACCTAGTGTTTCTAGGTTGCAGAATGAGGGTTTACAGTGGGTAACTTTCAATACAAAACCTCTGATAAACTACGCAGAATGAGGGTTTACAGTGGGTAACTTTCAATACAAAACCTCTGATAAACTACGTGGCTCTAAATTTAATACATAAGAGAATAATTAATTATAAAATCACATTCACTGAGCGATATTTATGTTTAATGAATTTTGACATCTGGATAGAAGAGAAAGGTATGAGACCAAGGTAGAGCAAGGGCAAATAATGAGGAGACACAGTTATGTTCTGGTAATAGTCCATAGTCTCATTCGCTGAACTTCAGAATGTAGATCACAATAAAGATAAGTTAGTAGGGAAAAAGTAGACTAAAATCAGATCATATAGTTGTTTGACTACCATCCCAAGTACTTCAAAATTGACATTGTAGGTAGTAGGGGATTTCAAATGTCTTTGACTTGGCAAATGAGAAAAATATATATGTTAGGGAGAACATGCTGTTCTTAATGGGAGATTGAAGTTTTCAGAAAACAGATTTGAGGCCAGAAAAAAATGAAGACTCTATCGCAATAATCCAGATATTGAAAATGTAGGAAATGACCAAATTACAGAAATGGAATCCATAGTACTTGGTTGGTGTGGGAGATGGTGGAAGGATAGCAGATGAGGATGACTACAAAGTCACCTGAGGGACCGGAAACCACTCTTATGTTTGTTAGTTTGGTTGGTGTGGAGATAAGTAGGTAGTATTTTGGGGGAGGCCTAACTAGACCACCATCTTAATTTTGTGAAGATCAAGAGATAATCTAGCTCTGATGAATAGGGCTAATATGAGAATTGCCAAATCTTTGAATCTGTATAGAGTACTTAGTATGAACATTCTCAAGTTTTCTGATGGAGGTAGACACACACAAAAACCACCCTAGCTAAAGTTGCTACTTGTTACCAGATTAGATTAGGTTCAAGCCCTTATGTGAAAAATTGCTATAGGAAATGTGTGAACCAATGGGATTCTCTAAATTTGTCTACACAGGCAAAATTGCCTAGATGATTATGCTTTTATTTGGAGTCAGATTCAAATGTTTTAGGGTGGGAACTTGTCCTGAGTGGGAATTATCCCCAGGCTTGTTTCATCATTTCAAACACACATAGTTTCAAAGAGAGAATTGGAATATAAAATAAACAACAAAGACAAAAAGCCGACCCAAAAAAGTGAGTAAGAGAGTCAATGAAAACATCGATAAATGGCTGCAAGAGCTTTTTTAACGTCTCTTTTCTTATCAGAACCAAGTTCTAATACCAACAGTGTGACTTAACAATTGCTTGATGTTCATCCTTCAGTTAAATATTCCTTATCTTTAGGTAGCATGAGGAGTTTCCTTTAAGAACCAAGGGGCCTTGATGGAGTTGGAAGTCCTAGGATCTGAGCTAAAACTGTAACGTGCTGCTCTAACCTCAGGTACCCGTAAAGGGGAAAGCACATCCTATAGTCTTTAGAAAGTTTTAGATTTCAAGTGTCTAAGTTCAAGGTGATGAACCCAAAGAGAAGTGGCTCTCAAAAGAGGACGCAAGTGGGAGAGGTGTAATCAAGTCAGAAGTGCATCAAAGAAAAGAAAGTGAGTGTCCAGGCAATGACTATAAGTGTAGGTACAGTATTTATGGCTCATTTTTATTGACACCCAGAGCAAGGACCTTGGGGTCATAGATTAGCTTAAATGTAGAAAATTAAGGCAAAACTTAGAAAATAGAGATGTCATTGATTTTAAGGTAAAGTTTTGGGAGATCACTCTACATTTGATGTATTTCCGTCATATTTGTGGAGAAATTGTAACATAAAAATTGGAATATGATAAGAAATAAAACAATTTAAAACTTGAGTTGTAGATTTAAGAATTATTCACATATAGGACAATGGAAGACACAGGAATGAATGAAGTTAAGTGCAAAGAGAAAAAATTATATGATATTTTATTTCTCCCTAATGGGATATAGATTATATATTATATTTTGATCATTTCTTTGAGTATGTCTTAAAAAAATCCCTAATCCTTGGTTTAAGGATTAGCATAGAGATAGAGCCTTTTGCACAATGGGAATTCTATGGTGATGAATATATAATCCTAACGGTAAAATCAAACATGCTTAAATAATAGGAAGAGGGAAAGGCTGCATGCCAAATCTTCAAACTTACCTACAAATTTTGGTGCTCAGTGGGTATTTAGAGTTTCTTTTAATATATCAGTGTGCATTCTATGATCAGAAAAAAACAGCACTCGACTTCTACTGAGTTGCAGACCAATAGATGAACTCAAGATGTATCCCCGTGTGGTAGACTCATGGGATTTTCAGAGCACCATAAAAGCTTTTTTTGTACACTCCAATGCTGTCATCCGCAGTTAGCTAACAAATATGATAGGTTTTTAATATAATCCACCCCGTCCTTGCCAGTGCTCCTTGTATGTTACGTCATGGTTCTGTGGGCCAAGAGCTTGTTTTCCCCAGATGGCCTTCATGAAGCTGCTGACAGCCCTTCTGACTGAGAAACTGTAGAACAGCAATCTTCCAACTCATTTAGTAGTCCTGACAAAGAGAGAGCTGTTGATATCCTGATGCAAAAGCACTCTATCAGGCATTACATAGTGTCTGTGTTCTCAGCATGTTTGGGGCGTGATAAGTCATAGCACATGCTTTCTGACATCTTTCTGCATTTCACTGCCGTGTAGAGTTTCCTGCAGTTGAAATTAGGGTGACAGAATGTAAAAAGCCAAGTGTGACATCATCAGCAACTGGTAGCAGTCACTGTATCATAAATAATACTTTGCAGACGTGTAAAAAAATTAAGTTGTGAAAAGTTCACGACAATTCCTTTGAAGAAAATTTGAAATCAACAGTTTTGCTAATTTCCACCCACTATTTTATCTAAGTAATGACAACATACAGAAATATCTGTAATGTTTTATATTGATAAGCCAAAGATCTGCTCACTGAAAAAGCGGGGAACTTTTTTAGCAAATTGAAAAAAGGTTGTGTGTGTGTGTGTGTGTGTGTGTGTGTGTTTTAAAAGATTGCTTTTCTCTTTAAAGGGAGATCACATATCAGTGACTGTAGGTCCCACAAAGCAATGGGTGGCTCTGCACAGGAGGTGGCTCTACTTTGGATGGAATGCCTCTTGATTATGATTACGCCTTGGTATTAATAAGAACGGCAGCTGCAGCAATCTGTTCAATTTTATGCAAATTAGCCCAGGCCCTCTGGCTTCTGGCTAGTGTCCAAAGCAGCCTTTAGCTGGGCAAAGTTCAGATGTATGCTTTATTCTACTGATGCAAAGGTTTATTTAATTATCTGTATTGATTTAAAGCAGGACAATACAAAGCATTTCTGCATCGTGGTCAATGTTGTGATGACTGAATTGTATGGGATTTCCCACCCACCCAACAAACTAGTTTAAATCATTGACTATATTCACCACTGACTATGTCCCCCCAAAATAAGAAGGGTTGACTTTTCTCACTGCTTTCTCTGGTCATGAAGGGCTCAAAGTGGTTTCTCCTTGTTGCACCATGGAAGGCCTTTGAAATCAAATAGTGCAGGTATCTTTAACTGATACTGTAAAACTTCACTAGCTGGAACTTAATGGGGGAGACAATCTGAATTACAGACCTTGATTTCTATAAATTTTTTCAAGTGGGAAATTTTAAAAGAAATGAGTGAAGTGGTCAAAGGTACAAATTTCCAGTTATAAAGTAAGTCCTGGGGATGTCATGTACAGAACGGATATGACAAGTAATCATACTATAAAGTTGCTAAGAGAGTAGATCTTAAAAATTCTTATCACAAGAAAAAAATTGTGTAACTATGTATGGTGATGAATGTTAACTAGACTTCTCGTGATCACTTCACAATGTATATAAATAATAAATCATTATGCTGTACACCTGAAACTAATATAGTGTTATATATCAGTTATATCTCAATAAATTTTTTAAGATTTTATTTATTTATTTAACAAAGAGAGAGAGACAGCAAGAGAGGGAACACAAGCAGGGGGAGTGCGAGAAGGAGAAGCAGGTTTCCTGCCAAGCAGGAAGGCTGACACAGGGCTCAATCCCAGGACCCTGGGATCATGACCTGAGGCTGAAGGCAGACGCTTAACGACTGAGCCACTCAGGTGTCTCCCAGTAAAAATATTTTAAAAGAAATGCATACCTATTATTTGCAAGTCCAAAATGATCTAGCATGCTAAGGTCAAATATATGTTCTTTTCTGCCTGTTTTCATGCATCCATATAATGATTTGCACTAATCATCTAAATTTTATATCCTTTCTGTATAAAATGTTAAAAATAACTTACCTTGTGTGAATTAGTTATTCCCTTCACAGACTTGCTTACAGTCTGTTATAACAAACTGATTTCTTACTGAGAAGTATATAGGAGAACATGAGACTGGCTCATGTCTTGCTCCTCAAACATCAGAGTTAACGAGGTTGTAGCAAAATTGGAAATGTAGTTACTGGCCACCTACAATTCATCAATTTAACATGCAGTGAAGTAATATGAGACATGGTTCCGCACCCATTTCTGAACTTGCATTTTAGGTTTTATCGTAATTATATTTGCGATCCTTCTTGGTTTTCATATATTCAGTTGTCATAAATACTATCAATTAAATATTTCATAGGGCACTTGGGTTACAGGAATCCTATATCCTATTTTATCAGCGAAGTCACTGCAATCATATTAAAAGCCACAAGAAATGTAGGGACAGTACCCACGATTTCCAGCTACTTGTACTAAGATTTCAGCATTAGATTGTCCCTTCTTCCTGTTAATCTAGGCTCTTATGGGCCTTCTTTTATTTTAAGCACAGATTCAGCTGACAGCCAGCACTTGTTCTGGTTTTGAATCAAATGCTGGCAGTGATCCCAGAATAGGAACCAGTTGTTTCTTTTACACACTCTCTCATTGTCCCCTACCACTGCGACTGCTTTCAAAGCAATGTGCCATAACCAAACTTACACTTGCTTTAATGAGAATTAAAGTGCATGAATCAAAGCAATGCCTCCCATGCGGCCCCTGACTACCTCTGGGGTGAATTAAGACAGTTGATATGCAATGTAGTAAAAGAAAAGGCGAAAAAAGTGTACAAAAACATCTCCCCTTTCGAATTGAAACAGAAATTTTATCTTTATAAACAAGTTTTCCCTGAATTACCCATTCCCACCCCCCTTACTTTAGCTACTGGAAGCCTAGTCTAAGACTTGTCTTAATTTTTCTCACTGAAACTGAAAGTAACTCTTCCACTTTTGCCTCTAAACATCCTACTTTTCTCATTTTTCTGATAACGGCCCATCCCTTACTTTCAATTTCCCATCCTCTTTATTGCTAATGTGTATTTTTAGCACAACGTTATTTCTATTACAGTGAAGTGCCCTATAAACCATGTTTATTCTGGGCCCTGTTCAATGGAACTGCTTTCTAAAGTTCTGAGGGGATGTTTTCATTTAAGTTCTTCCTGGGCAAGGATTCGGAGGCCAGTGTAATAGAGGGACCAATGAACATCTGAATTTTTACCACAGTGCTAAGATAGTAATCATTATTTCAACTATGAACGGTTTAAGCATCTAATCCTCTTACGTTGTGAAATATCATCACCTAATTTAGCCTTTGAAAAATGCTGATTTTAGAATGTTTTTATTCATAAAACAAAAAAGGAAATAATATAAACGTGTAATAGAAGAGGGTAGGCTAAATAAGTTATGGCACATTCAATATATGACCATACAGACATAAAACTAGGAACATTGAAAGACTAGTATTTTATACATTAAAATTAGTAGGTTACACTAGTTTCTATTTTACACACGCACATACACACTCACAACTGAGAGATGCACACACATATAGCATGGTTGCCTATTTAAACTCTGTTCCCTGGACGGGAAATAAGCATAGCTTCTTTATGTTCTATTACTGATTTGATTTCCTCACTATTTCCCATGCAGCCGGGTTGGAAGGGATAGATAATAGATGGGGATAAATTAACTGGCAAGTAATCGGTTTTCCAGTGGAATAGTCTGCTCAAAAGATCAATATCTTTGGGGGAAATGCATGGTTTCCCTATATACCCTCCCATGCTCATGTCCACTGATTCTCTCTAGATGAATCTGAGTGGATGGAAGATTTATATGACTTTCTGGCTGTTGGGCAGAAAGACCCCTTTCCCCACAATGGTCTTTCATCTGCTCTAGTTTCTGCAGCTCATTTCTCCTCACCCTTGTTCTGGTATTCATTACGGACAGACTAGTCCCATCTACTCTCCTTGGGTTTCATACCAGTATCAACCATTTATGTTCATGGCCTTGGCTCCTGATATCTGGTTTCAAAGTGTCTGATCAACATGACCTATTTATCCGTGTACTTTGTTTCTGCTGCCCTCTCCCAGCCAACCTTACCATTATGTGTTCCTTCAGGGATGCTCAACAGGAGTTCTAGACCTCCAACTGCACCCCCCTTCCAAAGGCCGTGGGAAACCAAAAGGCCTGTGTCAGGCTCACCTCCATTGTCAATGTCATGTTACTGGTCACCTATCTTGTTTGTTGTGGTTCCAAACTAGAGTTGGACTTTTTCTAGAAGCTTGCATTTCTCTAGGGAGGTGGACACTAACTCAAATGTTCTCAAGATTATCCCATACCTATTTGGATGTTTCAATGGCATCCACCTTTTTTTTTTTTTATTATTTCTTTATTTGACAGAGAGAGAGAGAGAGAGATCACAAGTAGGCAGAGAGGCAGAGAGAGAGAGGAGGAAGCAGGCTCCCTGCCGAGCAGAGAGCCCAATGTGGGCCTCGATCCCAGGACCCTGAGATCATGACCTGAGCCAAAAGCAGAGGCTTTAACCCACTGAGCCACCCAGGCGCCCGGCATCCACCTTTAAGGTTAGTGCAAAGTGGAATGGGAATAAAATGCACCTGACTAAAATTCACCTGACTAAAAATTCTTGCCTCTTTATTTCTTCTTTCTTTATTACTTTAGGCCAGAAAAGGTGGGTTTTACAGTTATCTGTCCTCTCTAAAAGGGGTATTCCCTCTTTCTTGGGGACATTAAACTCAGTTTTCCCTTAATGGTAGAAAGACCATATTCCCTATACAGATAAGTGTTGCTCTTTTTATCAATGTAGTAAGACAATTAGGAACTAGGGATTCCTAAAAACAGAAATATATAGCTTACATGAAAAATTCATTAGCCCTTTTATATATGGGCATATTTATAGGCATTTACATATGTATGTATCTAAATATATATGCACATATGTATATAACATGTTGATATATTATGAAGTGTACAATATAAATATTTACATTTTTATATTTATATATATTTTATATTTTACAACATACCAAAATGTTATCATGATTCAATATGAGTGATCATTATAAGTGATTTTCATTTTCTCCCTCCTGGTTTTTTATATATTCTAAATTTTCTAAAGTTAGTACATATTATTATATAATAGAAATAATTTATCAACAAGAAAATGCATATTTGCAAAAACATCATTATATCAGTCTAAGAATTTGATCTAATTTGAGTAGTATTTTCCATAATATTTGAAATTGTTCTAATAAAAGCATCAATAGAAGAATTACTTTAGTAATTCTAATTACTAGTAATTCTAGTAATTTAGTAATTCTATAGTCTAATTTATAAGGGAGCGTGTCTGGCTCAGTCAGTGGAGCATGAGACTCTTGGCTCAGGTCATGGTCTCAGGGTCTTAAGATCAAGCTCCGCTGTGGGCTCTGCACTGGAGCCTGCTTAGGATTCTCACTCTCCCTCTCTATCTACCCCCACAGTCACTCCCTCTTGCACTCAGTCTCGCTGTCTAAAAATAAATAAATGTCTAATTTATAGGTTACCAAGGGCTTAAATATTTAAGCAATTCCTTAGAACTTACAGTAGCCCCCTCTTTTATGCAGTTTAGCTTTCCATGGCTTCATGGTTTCACTTACCCAAGGTCAACTGCAGTGGGGAAGATGACCCTCCTTCCGACATATCATCAAAATGCCAAAGTAGCCTAACACTGCATCACAATGCCTACGTTATTCACCTCGCTTCATCTCATCAGGCAGGCATTTTACCATCTCACATCATCACAGGAAGAATAAGTCCAGTACAATAAGATATTTTGAGAGAGACAACATTCATATAACTTTTTTTTTTTAAAGATTTTATTTATTTATTTGACACAGAGAGAGAGATTACAAGTAGGCAGAGAGGCAGGGAGAGGAGGAAGCAGGCTCCCTGCTGAGCAGAGAGCCCGATGCGGGCCTCGATCCCAGGACGCTGAGATCATGACCTGAGCTGAAAGCAGAGGCTTTAACCCACTGAGCCACCCAGGCGCCCTAACTTTTATTTCAGTATGTTGTTATAGGTGTTCTATTTTATTATTAGTTACCACTGTTAATCTCTTACTAATTTATAAATTAAAATTCACCGCAGGTATGTAATTTTGCATAGGAAAAATATAGTGTTTGTAGGGCTTGGTACTATCTGGAACTTCAGGCATCTACTGGGTGTCTTGTATCCCCATAGAAAATGGGGGACTACTGTATATGCTGAGTTGACTATCATATTTCACATTTTGCATTTTACATTTAGCAGAGGCAACCCTTGTTCTCCATTTGAAAACTGAAATTCTGAGATAGTTACCTATATATTATTCAAAGAGGTCCCTCTCTTGATCCTTCTGGCAGTGGTTGTGGACAGGGATTATTAGAATCACATGGGTGTGGCCTTAATGGGCAATTGTCAAGAATGTTAAGTGGTGTCTACCAAAGCTACCAACAGCTGATCTGCATGTGGAGTCCTGGCTGTGTTCCGCTTCTCCATTTTGAAAATCACACTGCATCTTGTCATCTTCCTCCCCTAGATGGGCATGTGCGTGCATGCACACGCAAACACACGCACACACACCCACCCCTAATTGGATCAAGACCTCTACGCAGTCCAATTTTGAAACCAAATAGCCCCAATGTAAAGCTTTTCTTTCCCATTCATTCCTTTCAGATCGGTAGCCTACTTCTGTAAATGAGTTTGCAGACCACCGAAACAAAACTTCTATGTATAAACTGTACATAGAAAACAATTTTTAAAGCTCTCTCAAAATTTGAAACTATCCAAATCTAATATGCATATCAAAACTTAAGTTTGGCTTGTTATATTAATAATTATTTTTATTAGTGCTGAAGTGAATTCTAAACTAAATTAAGAGTTTAGTCTCAGGAAAGGTCCTGAAGTCAGGCCCAAAGTTCTTTTATGAATGTTAAATAGCAGTATTGAGCTCTGTTGAAAATAAAGAATATTTTAATACTTTGATCTCAGTAAACATTACAAATCTAGGGTGCTCTGCCCTATAGACATTAAGGAGAACACTACACTATTCCTTTTTTTTATTAAAAATTCTGGTTTTTGAAAACACATTTTTTTCAGCAATTATTTGAAAATTCACTCTACAGAGTATTTGCAGAGCCAGGGGAGAATCACCTCCGTGAGGTAGTATCAGGGGGCGAGTAAAAATTAATGTCATTTTGGAAAGGCAAACCTTGATCTTGAAAAGTTATGTCTTGTACTTTAGAGTACATCAATGACTATCTGGCATTTTATACATGGTGTTAAGTAGAAGGATATTCATCTGAATCCAGTACTCGCACTGTTATTTGGACAAGATATTTTGCTCTTCAGTATGCAATCTCGAAAATAAGTCTATTATTCCTGGGTGGTCACTGTAGAGATAGCTTCAAGCACACAAAATATAAAAAGCATGCATGAAATATGCCAGTATATTAAATTAACATCTTGCAAAAGCCCCTCTCTACAATCCAGATGCTTATATTGCTTTTGACAGACTGTAGGCGGTAACGTTTTAACTTTAAAGAAGGGGCTTTCTGTTTCTGTTTTCAAGTTTAAAATAATGAAAGGAAAACACACTGAAATTCCCACATTATTAAATAAAACATTTAAGTGGCCAAGGGCCAATCATTGTCACGCCATGAACAAATGCCTTACGGTAATATGTTCCATAACTGTTTGTTAAAAACTACCAATTTTAACACATTTGCACATGATTAGACACCATAAAAAGTTGCTTATTGAAGCCAGTGTCATAACACTGTTACTCATGCCCAAGGGGAGGGAAGCTTCAATGCAAACCTGAACAAGAAAGGTGGTGTGAAATAAGTTCCACGTTGTGAAAACAGATCCTAAGTAGATTTGCCAAATAGCTGACTCCACTCAATGGTCAGAAGTTCATAACATCAGCATCACGAGACTGTGCAGAGCTAAGAAAATGTTAACTGAAGAGTTTCCTAAACAATTAAAGTATGCAAAGATGGATGATTAAAATTAAATTTTGGAAAAATCTATTTGACTCAAGAAATCTCTTTATGCAGAAAATAAATGCTTTATGTGAAGAGAGAATCTGGGTCAGCTTTGTTTGAGTAAGTGCTTCTACAATTAAAAAAATTTAAAAAGCAAAGGAATTTTTCTATCATATCTTACCATTAGTATGCTAAGGGACAAAACAAAACAGGAAGAATTTTTCAAGTTTTAATATAATGAGAAATTATCACTTCATAAAAGCCAAGACAAAAATGGAAAAGTGAAAAACTAATTTAGCCATCGTCAGTGCTTCTTGGCTCTCAAACTGCATAACTGTAATCTCTGTCTTCATCATCACATGGCGTTGTCCTGTGTGCCTTTGCTTTCACATGGCTGTCTATTATTGGGACACCAGTCACATTGGCGTAGGGTTTACCCTCCAGTATGACATCATCCTAACTTATTACATCTGCAACATTCCTACTTCCAAATAAGGTCCAAGTCCAAGGTACCTGAGCTTAGGACTTAAACTTACCTTTCCTAGGAAGACACAATTCAACCCATAACAGTATTTGTGGAGTCAAACATTTACAACAATTAATGATAAATAAATACTAAACTAACAGAATGATTCAATAATTCAGAATGCATTCAATAATTCAAAACTTGTATTAATTCATATAGTGTTAACATTGTAAAGGTATTTAGCACACATTTTCAAAATTACATCCCCGTTTAAGGAAAACAAAACTCAGACATGGGTGGCAGGTCTTTAAAAAGCTTTATTATTTAGTTTAGATTCCTGAGAAGAATTCCTTCCTTTTTTTTTTTAAAGATTTTATTTATTTATTTGGCAGAGAGAAAGAGACAGCGAGAGAGGGAACATACGCACGGGGAGTGGGAGAAGAAGAAGCAGGCTTCCTGCCAAGCAGGGAGCCTGATGCAGGACTAAGTCCCAGAACCCTGGGATCATGACCTGAGCTGAAAGCAGATGCTTAACAACTGAGCCACCCAGGCTCCCCAGTGAGGAGAAATTTTAAGTGTAATTAATCTCTTGAATTTCTCTACCAAGCGAATTCCAGATACTTAAAGCAATACATTTCTAAAAGATGGCATCTCACAAAATTGTGCCCATAGAGGCCGTACATTTAAAAATAGCATTAACCTTAAATATAGTCCCGTTTTGTCACCGATTAAGTAAATTAAAAAACTGCTTAGTTTCTCTCTTTGTAAAATAGAGACTCTAAACTAACTTCATTTAGTTAAGGTAAGTCTGAAGTAAGATAATCTATACAAAAACACTATACATAGTAAGAATGAATTTCATAAATTAGTAGTATAATTCAGTGCATTTATCAAAATAGCTCCAAGGTGTGTCCTATTGGGCATGCAAAGAGGAAGATCCAAAGGACTGCATTATGGTATTCTAGCTCCCACCTCATGGTATTCTCACTCCTCTTGAATACTATTCCAGGGGTTTCAGCTTTTGGAATCCTATTTGAAAAGAGTGAAGATGTGGTACACACACACACACACACACACACACACACACACACACACACACGCACACATAATGGAACATTACTCAGCCATCAGAAGGAATGAAATCTTGCTATTTTCAATGATGAAGGTAGAGCTAGAGTGTATTATGCTAAGTGAAATAATCCAGTCAAAGAAACACAGATACAATATGTCCTCACTCATATGTGGAATCTAAGAAAGAAAACAAATGAACATATGGGAAGGGAGAAAGAAAAAAAGGAGAGAGGGAAACAAACCATAAGAGACCCTTAACAATAGAGAAAAAACTGAAGATTGATAGAGGGAGGTGGGTGGGGGATGGGCTGTTTGGGTGATGGGTATTAAGGAGGGCACTTGTGATGAGCACTGAATCACTGAATGCCAACCCTCACTTTCTTTTTCAGGTACAAATACTATAAGTTTAAAAGTAGACCTTTCAGAAAATAAATAAATAAATAAATAAAGATTAGGAGTTATTGTAAAACACATTAGATCAGAAAGCCCCTATTGGGTGTTAGAGTAATTTCTTATTTATATACTTCTGCCTCTTTCAGAACTTTGGGCTCCGAGGCACTTTAAACTCTTCTGTTTCTGCTTGTTAGGCACTGGGAAAGTAGGAGCAAAGGTGAGTCCACCTTTGGAGGTGAAGTGGGATTCTGAGGCCAGTACTATTTTATTTTGAATTTAATATACATAGTTTTAAATCGGGTATGATTTAATCCCCCCAAAATTCACAGTTGTTAAATATTTACTTTTGGAATTTTGATAAATGTATACATTCATAAGTTCTCTATCCCTATTAAGATAGAGAAAAGTTTTTATCATTCCAGTTACTACCATACCCTCCAGTATTTTCTAGCTAATTCTCACACACCATAATTTGAGATCATTCCTCTGGTTTCTATCATAATAGCTTAGTTTTACCTTTTCTAGAACTTTATATGATGGAAAGCACATGAATTTTGTGTCTGGCTTTTTTTGCTTAATAAGTGAGATTCTTGCTATATTTTTGCATTTATCAAAGGTCTGTTCCTCTTTATTGCTGAGATATTTTATCATATGGATATAGCACAATTGGTTAGTCCATTCTCTTATTTACAGGCATTTGTGTTGTTTCCAGTTTTTGGAATGATAAACAACACTGTTGCAAACATTCATGCAGAAGTATTTTATGGATCATAGTTTTTATTCTTTTTGAGTAGCCACATAATAGTGGAATAGTCATTGGGTATGTGGTTAGTTTTGTAAGGAAATGCCATATCTTTTTCCAAAGTGGTTATAGCATTTTACATTCCCTTCACAAAATTTTAGTATTCCAGTTTCTCCCCCATCCTGAAAAACATCTGATGTTGTCAGTCTTTTTATTATAGTTGTTCTCATTGTGATTTTAATTTGCATTTTCTTGTTGGCCACTGATGGGGGTGATGATTTCATGAGCAATTTATTGGCCATTTCTATACCTCCTGGGAAAAGAATCCTTAATGTCTTTTACTAATATTAATTGGATTTTTAAACTTTATTGAATTTTGTAGGAGCTCTCTATAAATTCTGGATAGAAGTTATCTGTTAAATACTAGTATTGAGACTATTTTCCCCCAAACCTTTGGCTTACCATTTCATTTCTTTAGTTGAGTTTTTTAAAAAGCGTGGGTTTTAAATTTCAATAACTTGCAATTTAACCATTTATTTTAATAACTAGTGCTTCTTTGTATTAAGAAAATTTGCTATCCCAAGTTTCTTAAGATATTCTTCCCTGTTTTTTTTTTCTTTCTGTAAGATTTAATAGTTTAGCTTTTATGTTTAGGTCTGTGATCTCTCTCAAAGTTTTTTAGTGAGGTGTGAGGCAATAATTGTGGTTCCTTTCTTTCCTTAGGAATATTCAATGGTTTCAACACCATTTGTTGAAAAGAATATCTTTTCCCAATTGGATTATTTTGGGTGAAATTCAATGGATCATATATGTATGTGGATCTATGTCTGGACTATTTATGTTCCAATGACCTATTTGTCTCTCTTTAGACCAATACCACACACTCTGGTTTATTGTGGCTTTAAAGTCTTCTAAAGAGCATAATTCTTCCAATTTTGTTCTTTTTCAAAATTACTTGAAATATTTATGTTCTTTTGAATTTCTGTGTAAATCTTAGAATTGAGTTTTTTTTGCCAGGAAAAACAAAGCTGCTAAATTTTTGATGGAAATAGTGTTAAATTTATAGATAATTTTGGACAAGATCAGCATTTTAGCAATATTGAGAATTACAACTAATTAACATGTTATATTCCTGCACTTATTTTGATGCATTTACTTCCTGTCCAGGATTTTATGGTTTCAGAGCAGAGGTCTTACACATTTGTCTTTGTTATATTTCTAAGTATTTTATATTTTTAATTTTAATGCTGGTATACATTTTTTAATTCCATTTTCCAATTGTTTTTTTGTTATATACCTTCTTATACTTTTGCTTTATATAAGGAGTTGAATTTTCAAAAGAAAACTAGGAAAGGAATATTTTATTATTATTTAGTGATCTTCCTTTTTTATAAATTAAATTTTCCATCTGGTGTCATTTTCTTCCATCTGAAGGACATCCTTTGGTGGGTTTTTTTTTTTTTTTGTAATGAGCATATGTTGCTGACAATTTCCCTCAGCTTTCATTAATCTGGTTATGTTTTATTTCATATTAATTTTTTGAAGGCGATTTTTTTCCCCATGGTAAATAATCCTGTGCTGATAGGTTCTATTTTTCTGCATTTTAAATAGTTATTCCATTTTCTTATGCTCTGCATTATTCTGATGAGAGGCCTACAATAATTCTATTCTTGGTTTCCCTGGATTTAATTTGTCCCTTTTCTTCTGGATGCTCTTACGATTAATTTCTTCATCTTCTATTTTTAGCAATTTGAGTATAGGCTATGGAGCTGGGTTTTTTGTTTTTGTTTGTTTGTTTTTTTAATTTGTCTTCCTATGAATTATCCAGCTCCTTGGCTCTTTGGGATGGTGTTTTTATCAAATGTGAAACATTTTGATCAGTATTTATTAAAATATATTTCCAGCACCATTCTTTCTCTTCCCACTTTCTGGGGCACTAATCATAAAATTATATAAGTATATAACATTACCTCACAAGGCATTGATTAAGACTCAGTTTTAATAATTTTTATCTCTCTGTGCTTCAATCTGTCCTCAGGTTTATTGATTCTTCTATTCTGCCCAATCTACTGTCAATCACATAAAATAACTTTTATTTCATATATTATATTTTTCAGTTTAGTAATTTCCAATTGGATCTTATTTATATTTTCCAAATGTATTCTGACAATCCTCATCTTTTTTACCAATTTTACCACTTTGCTCTAGGTTTTATAAAATATTTATCAAAAATATTTAAAAATGTATATTTGTCAATTCCAACATTCAGGATGTTTGTAAGTCTGTTTTGAGTAACTGATGTTTTTTTCTTGACTATGGTTCACATATTTCTATTTCATTGCATATCTAGCAGTTTTTTTAATAATGTACAGGACCTTGTGGGTGATACCTTGTAGAAATTCTTGATTATGTTCTTGTTCGCTGAAGAATTTTGTTCTAAAAGGCATTAAATTACTGGCACATAGCCTTGAACTTGTAGATACTTGGCTTTAAGTTTTATTAAATTGGGTCCCTGGTTTTGATCATAGTCCAAGAGAAAATCCCCTACTCCTGGGATGTAGCTTTTACTTCTAGAGTGTGGTCCTTCCAAGTTTTCAACAGAAAGCACAGTGTGCTTACCAAGCTTCTCTAACTTGGCAGGATTCAGACTTCAAATTGTGTCTCCTCTACAGCAAGCAGTTGCTGAAAAATCTGGTTAGTTCCTCCAGACTTCTTGGGTTATTGCCCAGGCATGCATAATTTAGGGGCAAATCATAGATTCAGGGGACTTATACACACATTTTGGGGCTCTCTCCTCTGTAACTCCCTCACATCTAGAATTTCCTCCCATGATTTCTAACTGCTCTCGCAGTAGCAAACATCTCCTCTCACTTCTATGGCAAATAAAACTGCTTTTCTGCTTAAGTTCTAGGTGCTTCATCTATGTGTGCTGTGAAGTGCCCTCATAGGAAAAGCCATGCACATCTTATGTCTCATCCATTGTGGGTTTCTTCTTTTAAAAGTTAAAGATATCACAGTTTCTGCCAGATTTTGATACCTTCAAAGAGTTGTCTTTATATTTTGGTCAGAGTTTATAATTACTATTTGTGGGAGGATTAGTTCAATTAAAGCTTTCCTCCATTATCAGAAACAACCTCTGGGCCAGTGATTTAGTAACTTGATCCTCTGAATCATATTCAAAGAGGATATGTCACTTTTGGTAAGATGGTGTTCTACTATCTCCATTTACATTTGTGTATCTTTAACCCATTTTGCATATTGAGCTTTCTCTTAATATTTTACTTGAAGAAAATATTCCACTATTTGGAAGTCATTATTTTTAGTCTTAGAATCAGCTTCTAGTTTGGGAAACAAAATTATTCTTAAAAATATGATTTTTTCTGATTGAGTATATTTACAAAGATCGTATTATGACAGAACCTATGGGAATGTTGCTCTACTCCTGGGTTATTCAGAAATGGCGCTGATCCACAGTTGGTTCTAAATGCTTGAACGTTATTAGAACATCTTGGAGCTATCAAGGCTGATGCCAATGATGCATGGATCTCAGTGTATTTCAGACTGTGGAAGGATTTCAATCCTTCAACAAAATTTTTATTTTCTGGAATGATGCTGTTTGTACTCTGTTTTAGTAATAATGGTCAATATTTTTCTAATTTTAATTTAAAAATTAAAAACTAGGGGAATATGGGTGGTGCACTTGGTTAAGCGTCTGACTCTTGGTTTCAGCTCAGGTCGTGATCTCAGGGTTGTGAGATCAAGCCCCACATTTGGCTCTGTGCTCAGCATGGAGTTGGCTTAGGACTCTCTCTCTCTCCCTCTCCCTCTGCCCCTCCCTCCCCCACTCTCTATCCCTAAAATAAACAAATAAATATAATAAATATACAGATAATAAATAAATAAATAAATATTAGAACTAGCTGTTGAATAACCATAACAAAATGTTTATCTGATTATAAGAAAATTGATATCAAACTAGAGCTGCTTGTCACAAGTTGTTTTACAGAGATTTGAGAAATGATACATAAAATGCAGAAAGTAAAAGAGTTAACTGAGTTGCATAGTTTATCATGACCACAACTCCATTTTACACGCAGACATACAGAAAGAAGTGATTGAAGGACCCCTTCATTTCCTACTACTCCTAAAATAACTTTGGCCTTGGTCAGGAAAATATAGGTAGAGAATGCAATGAAAATATTTGGTTATTCATTTACAAACATGACTATGAGCTGCATTTCATAACTTGTTTATATGTGCACAAGTACGTGATATTTTTGTGAAATCATCTCATACCATCAGCAGAAGTCAGAGCCATGAAATAACATCCTATAATTGAGGTGGAGTCTGAAGCAAGAAGAAAATCCTCATGTAGAGACACAGTTGTCTTTTTATAATCTCTTTACCATCATATTGACCATTTTGCTATTAATTTTGCATGTATTTCTAATATTATAATAAACTTGTTAGACTTACCCAACAACAAATATTGAGGTAATAAATTCACAGGCACTATGAAAAAAAAATAAGAAACAATCCTGAGCTTGTGGAGTAGATAGCATCTTAACAAGATGCACTATAATGGAAGCTAATGAATGCTATAACTGACACTTACGCATCATATTATGGAAACATTAAGTCTACATGGATAAGGTACTTGACAATATTTTTGTTATGTGGTATATTAAACATAAAAAAATCGTAGAGAACAATGTACTGCCGACACACTTTATCTATGGTTTAGCTATTAGAAATTCCTAACATTTTGAGTTAAAAATTTTAACAAATAAAATATTAAAGTAAACTTGAATTCCCTTTTGGACTCCCTCTCCCTCCCTTCCCTGAAGATAATTAGTATAGGAAAGTCGTCGTAGTCCTTTTTTCCCTGTTTTTGAAACTTTGCCTACACATGTTTATATCTGGGAACAATGTGTGCCATTGCCCAGCGTTTCAAGAAACTTCCACCAATTATTCTGTCACTCAGCATTATCCTCGGGAAGTTAATCTATTTGATACACAGAGTCTACTTCACTCATTTTCATTGCTGAAAAGCATTTAGTTGTGTGAATATGCCACCATTGGCTAATCAGTTTTGCAGTTACTTTCAGTTTTATGCTATTAGAAACTAGGCCATTATGATCATTCTTGTATACGTTTCCTTGTCTACAGTTCTTAGAGAAGAACTATCTCTAGAATATTTATTTAAGTGTTGAATTGCTGTGTTTTAAGTGACGCAAATTCCCAACTTTACCAGATACTGGAAAACAAGCCTCCAAATTTGTTGTAACAACTTTCACTCCCACTGAGTGAATATGGAACCATATTTTCTTCTACATTTTAACGTTATTTGGTGTTGTTAGACTTTTAAGTCTACGGAGTATCACACTGCTTAATCTGAGTTTCCTATTTACTAATGATGTCTGTTGATATGTTTATTAATCACTTAGGATTCTTCTACTGTAAATTGCTGGTTTATGTTCTTTTCCCATTTTCAAATAAATTACATGGATGTTTCTTTTTGATTTATATGATTAGGTTTTATTTTGGTTTGTTTTGTTTTTTTACTTCTCTTAAGTCTCTCTCAATATCAGGAGTTAACAATTGATAGTACATGTGGAGAAAATTGTGCTCAAAACAATTTTCTGTGAGACATGAGTAGGTTGTCAAAATCCCACCTATACTTTACCAATTTAAGGTGGAATTGCACACACATACATGCATGTATGCATGCACCTTACTTCACATCTTACAATGTAGGCATCATTACCGAAATAGGAAATTAGCTCATTTATACAAGCTGTAATATACAACAGATCTAGAGAGGAAACAAATGTATCCGGATTTTCCATGTGAAAGAAATAGATTAATCTTGGACAATACTAGAGAAAAGAGACTTTAGCTGATCGTTCTCTAGCCTAAGGGTATACAAACCCAGACAGGAATTTGAAATAATCACTTTTGTCTTTGTGGTACATCCGTCTCTTTCTCTGCTCCTCTGCAGTTTGAAGTCTTCTGACATCTCATCTTTTCTGCTCTTCATTGGTTCAGCTCTCTTAGAGCCCCATGCCAGTGAGCACTGAGCTATAATGTTGTTAGATATCCAGAAAAAAACTAGTCACACTAATGTGAGAATTACAGATTATATTCTAAAATTGCTAATATTTTAGAAAGGACACCAATGACTGGTAAAATTTAAAAGAAAGACATGATATGTATTAAACAAAATAGTACTAGGAGTTAAGTTAGCATCATGTGTTTTGATTTTCAATGCCCAGAGTACTTATGAAAGAGAAACAAATATACATACCCTTTCCATAATGTAGAATCAAATTTAGGACATGTATGTAGGAAGTTGGCAGTGGAAATCTGTCTTCCACCCATCAATTACATTACTAGGATGGACTAGGCAAAAAGTCTCTCTCTTACCTAGTGCATGTTGGTCCCATAGCAGAGGAAACTGACCTAGTTTGGGGAGGGGGATTTTAGAAAAACCTTACTTGGAGGTAATGTTTGAGTCTGGATACAAAAGATGAGTAGAGATTAATAGATGGAGGGGAGTTTAGGGAAATAGGAAGAAGGAGATCTTTCCAGGGGTGGAAATAGTATGTGTAAAAGCCCTGAACCCAAGGAATTTGGTAGGTTCAAGAGGCTGAATGAAGAACCATGTGCTACAACCACCAGGAGCAAAAGGAGATTTGGTGAAAGTGTCACTGAAGGAATAGGCAGGGGACAAATCACCTGGAGCCCTGCAGGCTATATTAAGAATCTTGGCCTTTATCATAAGCTCAAAAGGAAGCCATTTAAAAGTTTTAGTGATGGAAGTGACATAAAGTTATACTTTGAAAAGATGATTTCAGTCATATTGTAGAGAATAAGTTTAAGGGATTTGGATGAACCAGGATTGCTACAGGATTTGGACGAACCAGGATGAACAGGGACTGATAGTATCAAGGTGGAAAGAGACAAGGTCCAACATTCAAGAGATTTTCCAAGGGTGAAATCAACAGCATTTGATGATAAACTTAGCACAGAAAGTAAAAAAAGAAAAAGCTGTCTAGTAATGTCTACAATAGCCAAATTATGCAAAGAAGCTAGATGTCAGTCAACAGATGAATGGATAAAGAAGATGTGGTATACACACACACACACACACACACGCACACACACACACACACACAGTGGAATACTATGCAGCCATCAAAAGAAATGAAATCTTGCTGTTTGCAACAATGTGGATGGAACTAGAGGGTATTATGCTAAGCAAAATAAGTCAGTCAGAGAAAGACAATTATCATATGATCTCTCTGATAGGAGGAATTTGAGGGGTAGGGCGGGGGTCATGGAAGGTAGGGAGGGAAAAAAATGAAACAAGGTGGGATCGGGAAGGAGACAAACCATAAGAGACTCAATCTCACGAAACAAACTGAGGGTTACTGGGGAGTGAGAGGGTAGGGATAGGGTGGATGGGTTATGTACACTGGAGAGGGTTTGTGCTATAGTGAGTGCCGTGAAATGTGTAAGCCTGATGATTCACAGACCTGTACTCCTGGGGCAAATAATAATAATTAATTAAGTAAGTAATTAATTAAATTAAAAAAAGGAAAGGCTGTCAAAATAGCCTTCACATTTACAGTTTATGAAACTAAATTGATGGAGGTGCCATTAACTGTGGGAAAAATACCAGAAAATGACCAGGTTTGAAAGGGGTGCTTGCAGATCCTATGAACATGTTGAATTTGACTTTACTTGGAAAAAAACTAACTAGAAAATATATTGTTCTAGAGTTCAAAAGAGAGCTATTTAAAGATTTTAAATGTCTTGTATTATGTTTTCCTTCTTTACTCATGAAAATTTTATTGAGAGAAATGAAGGCTTAAATAAAAATATCTATGGGATATGCCCATTAAGCAATTCTTGCTAAATCTTATTCTAATTAAATTTGGAAAAGTATAAGTGTTGAATAACATAGAATTTTAAAACACAATACTTGTCTGCATTAAAAAAAATCCTGGGATGCCTAGGTGGCTCAGTGTGTTAAAGCCTCTACCTTCGGCTCAGGTTATGATCTCAGGATCCTGGGATTGAGCCCCGCATGGGCATTCTGCTCAGCAGGGAGACTGCTTCCTCCTCTCTCTCTCTGCCTGCCTCTCTGCCTACTTGTGATCTGATCTCTCTCTCTCTCTGTCAAATTAATAAATAAAATCTTTAAAAATAAATCCTGATGTGTAAATATGGTCTGACTCCAAAGTGAATCTTCAAGTCAGTACCAGTCTGAACCAGCTGTCAAGTCAGAAACAAATGAAACCTGTTGTCATTATATGTTTCACCTAGAAATAATTTAAGAAGAGTAAATTTGCTGCCAGACCACACTTATTGCATTCCTAATGTGTAGCAAAAGTATACATCTTCAGCCCTAGTAAGATTCCTATTTAGCACAATCTCAAAGAAATTTTCAAATGTAGACAAGTATAAAAAATGAGCATGTGGAGAAAAATCAGAAAGTGCATGAAACCTGATCATTATGAGAACTATTCAGTTTATTCTTTTAATAATATCTAAGAGGCTAAATGCACTCTGTAACTGGAGTACTCAAACTCTATGTCTGAGCCAAGGGCCTCATCGCTGATATGAATTTTGATAAAGTAATCTGATTTGGAGAATTTAATCTATATTAATTAACAACAACAAAAGTATATTGTTGCTACATTCTTGCACATATACCCCTAGTATACATGTACATATACATATATATCTACAGGTACTCACACATGCATACATGTAGGGATATATCTACAAGAATGCTTATAGCAACATTGTAAGGACAAAATGTGCCAGCAACATAAACTGTCACCAATAAGAGAATGGTTGCATGAATTATGATAAAGCCAGACATGTCTGTGTGTATTTAACTCGAGAGATAAAATAATGTAAATTAAGTGAAAAGGAAGTTGGTTTATATAATACAAACTCATTTTGGTAAATAAACACAACATAGGTATATATTCATAAATGTTTAATATAAATATAAATGGGTTCAAGGATAACTATTTCACTAAATGAGTTGGGCCTAGTAGGACTTAAGCATGAAAAAAAATCTATTCTTTCTCTACACCCCATGTTGAACTCTATGTCGACATTTTCTTTCCCAGAACTCTGTGGAATTTCATGCAAATCTCATAATTTTTACAATCCTTCTACTATAATTTTTAGAAGTCCTCCGACAATGGAATATCCCTATGTCAATGGGGAAAAAACAAAACCAACAGAAAAGCAATAGAAATGGCAAAGTTCTTTCTAAACATACACTCTACAAAAAAGTATATCAAAATAGTCAATAAATTTATCTAGCAATATTGAACGTATCTGTACCACATGACCTAGATATTCTTAGGTATATAGCCATAAAAAATGTGTTCGTAGGTTCACCTAAGGACATACACTCCAATGATCATAGCAGCACTTTCTGCTCTAGTCAAAAACTAGAAACTATCCAAATCAAAAGTATTTTTTATAAGTTAATTGGATCATAGTTTATGAACAGACAACTTTTGTAGGCAAGCCTGAGAGACTTCTTCAAATGAGGATTATGTTTATCTCCTCTATCTCTGTGATGTCTTGTCATACTGTTATTACCTCCTGTATCCCCCACTGTCCCTCTAGCCAGACAGATATCTACACAAACTTTAAAAATAACTAAAATTTATCTACCCCACTAAATATTTCCTGATGCAGCAAAAATCTTCTCATTACCTGAATTCCCATTATGTTTTATTGGGTCCACTCTTTTAGAAGTTGGGATTCAAAGGGGCTAAAAGATAGCACTCTTTGTTCCCTGTTGTCTGAGATACAAATCAATCCAAGGATAGAATGATAGCATATTCATTACTGATAACAACTAGAATGGCAGTTGAGGCCTTAGCAACAGTGGGCTTCCTAATACTGAAGCCCAGTATTATATTGATTTACTAACTCAGTTACAGAAAGTTTTGAACAAAAGCAGGTCTCTGAAGAAGAAGAAGACCTGCTTTTTTTGGAAGCAGGTCTTGGAAGCAACTGACTTCTAAGGAAAGAGAGAGAGAAAGACAGATTCATGTCCAATTTCTTTCCCAAACTCACAAACCTAGGAACTCATTCTCTCACCCTTGGGAGGAACAAAAAGGGAAGAATAATTAGCAGTGTTGAGAGAAAATCCTACCTCACAGAAATCAGAATCATGGGGAATAAACATTTTCCTAATAGTAATTTGTCATATTTTAGGTGAAGAATTATCAGTAATCTGTTTGTCTTAACTCTGGATTATAAACTGTATAGACTAAGGAATGAGTCTACTCAAGTTTTTGTTACTCTCCATACCATAGTAGGGCTTTGCTGTTAAGAGGCAATAAGTAATATATTTATTTAATTTATATATAATTGTGCTTGTGTTCTCCACTGAGAGTATGGGAACCACAATTTTGGAAAGAATAAAAATTTAAAAAGATTATTTTTTAAAGATTTATTTATTTATTTTGGGGGGAAGGAGGAACAGAGAGAGAGGGAGAGAGAATTGTAAGCAAAATCCACACTGAACTCAGAGACTGCCAAGGGGCTCAATCGCACAACCTCAAGATCACGACCTGAATGAAAACCAAGAGTCAGATGCTTAACCAACTATGTTACCTAGGTGCCCCCAAATTTATAGAAATTATTTTAAAAAATTTGGAACTGGTCACAAAAATTGTTACACTAGAAATATTTACCAAAAGATCACTAAACTTAAAAAAAATTTTGGAGCAACCATAAATGACACAGCTACCTCATCTAACATTTTTTAAAAATTATGAAAACATCAGATACTTGAAAAAATTGAGAAAGTAGAATTCTCTACATGGATTATTATGAACAAAAGAGATTCTGTTCAAAATGGATTTCTTCTGGAACTTTTCTACATATTTTATAAAAATGAATCACCATGGTCATAGTCTGCCTTTAAAATACTTAATTATGTTTTCTAATTTTGTACCAATAGTTTAAAAATAATTATAATAGCTACCCCAGGGGTTGCACCATAAGTTACTAAAACAGTCTCCAGTCGCCGAACGTTAAATTATATTCAAGTCTTCTTATTTTAGGGAATACCTTAATAACAACATCTTTTAATTTTGGAGAATTTTATCCTAAATATAATTTCCCAGTAGTGTATTTGGTCAGTCAAAAAGAGTGAAAAAGCATTCCTTTCTCTTGTTTGAGCCATTGGTAAATGTGGTCTCTGATGAAGTAGTTGAACAAATAACCTAGCAGGAACAATATTCTAATATCAACCGACCCACCAGGATTGTGAGTGAAGAGAGTTTAAACTTTCTTTATTCTGACTCTGAATGTCTGACATTTAAGAACAGAGAGCACTGTCCTCAAAAATACTAATACAATGTCACAAATACTGTCTCACTTCAGTAATTAGTTTATCTAGTTCAATATATTAATCAAAACTCAAAAAAACAACCACAACTCTAAAACCAACTCAATATTAAATCTTCCCCTTCCCCAGCTCGAGGCCTGCTCCAAACTGGGAATCTGAAGTGGAACAGGATGGTGTTTGCAATTTCTTCTCTGTCTCCTGCTTTATTTTCTTCCTTCCCAGTCCCTCCAGATACCAGTTGTTTCTGACTGCTCCAAGGTCAGAAATTGGAGGCGATGTTTGCTAGGTAGAGAGGTAAGCTCTTGATTGATCAGGTACTATTTTGATAGGCTTTGTTCTCTCAAGACCTGGTCAATATGTACATATGACTCATTGCCTTGAAGTGTAATTTTCTTGGCTCTTGGTAGGACCTATCACTGGATACTTCTGTCATGCAGATCCCTTGACTCTGAAAGATGCTTTTGTATTCCTAATGGTCACTTGTGACTCTTCCCTCAGATCTTAGTAAACTGATTTTTATATCTATTTTCTGCTTCTGGGATTCTAGTATCCTTTTAGGGTCCATATCGGTTCCAAGGAAAGCAGTCACGGAGCCTTTCCCCTGACAAAGCCTTGGAGAAGAGGACAGTCCTAACATAGCATCCTATATCCTATACACACTGCCTGCCTTACCTTTCTCTGGAGTGAGTATGGTCCCAGACCCCTGGACTTTCCAGTAGCAGAGAACAAATTTCAAGCTCTTTAAGTCTTCCCAAGGAAGAGCCCATCATTAGGCTTGAGGTGTTTCAGATAGGATCCCGCACCTCCTTCCCAGTGGTAAAACATTTATCTTAAAATTTCCATACTAGAAATTCATCTTATTTTAATATCTGACCTTTTACTGGCACCTCAGTCCAAACTGAGGGAGGAATAGTTCTGCTCTGTGCTGTATACTCTATTACAATTTTCAAATTTATGAGGACTTTGGTGGGAATGTGTATTTCATTGGCCATTACATTCAATCACAGACACGTGAGCAGTAACATCCGTGTGCCAAGAACTACGTGTGGGAGGTAACAAGGATACCAACATGATTAATACTGGATCCCTATCTCATTGTTAGTTTCATGATTAAGGAAAAACAAATATCAGAATAATAATCTAGTTCTGAAATAAATGTTCCAACACTATTTAGAACTAACTTTTTAAAATTTTAACATATTTAATAACTTCTATCTAGAAAATACAGCAAAGAAGCACCAGCATAATTTTGTTCTTTTTCTGCTTCATTGGGTACCTACTTCCATGGCCTGATCCTCATTTTCTAGGGTTAATGACCAAAGAAAATAAGTTTCCTTTATAAACCCTCTAGCTAGGAAACTCTCTTTTTACTTTCTATGAACGTGGACTCAGTATTATTTCAAATACATGGAAAACTAGTTGGCATTTTTAAACAAGTTTCAGTGGCTTCAGATGACCCACCTTATACCAAGAGATCTTCTCAGAAGCCCCAGAGGATTTTCTAGAACATGGAACAACATGCTTCCAGAAGACTGTGTAGATCACATAAAAAAAAAGCAGGTATATTTGGGTTACACCAAAACTGACTAATTCTTTTAGTTCTGTGATTTTGGCTAGTTTACTAAACTTCTTGAATTACAGTTTCCTCATCCTTAAAAAGATGATGTCGCAGCCTACTTCAGGAACTTGTTTAATGGACGCAGGGATGACCCACACATGATGCCTGGCATCAGTAATACTTCTTATCCACTTATCTGAGAGTGCTCCTATGTTAAACTGTTCTTTTCTAAACACTTAAAGTTTGTTTGCAGTTGAAAAACACTTTGAGTCTTAAAAATAACTTTGGAAAAAAATTACTTTGGTATTGTGATTAAATTTTAAAATACTAAAGGAAATAGTTAATGGATACCTAACTGTTTCACAAGCACTGGAATACTAAGGTCTGGTACTCCTGGGCAGGAAGCAGATGGCACAAAGGGAACAGTTCTTACCTTCTGCACTTTAATGAATTCACTGTAAATAATAAGAGCATCACTAGGGTTGGTCATTTTATCAAGATCTGCACTACATAAGAAGAAATAAATGTAAAACTTAGATTGGAGAAACCATCAATTCATTCTCAAATGATTAAGGAAAGCACACCTCTTTTTTTTCTCTCTCTCTCTCTTTTTGACAAGTTGATGGTGGGCAGTGGGGAGGGGAGGTGGAAAATGGCCCTCCTTAAGAAAAGTAAGCAAAGTATTGGCAGGCAGTGACTTTAAATTGCACATTAAACTAATCCAGGGCTATGCCTTAATAAAGGCTAGGGCTGGGAATTCTTATGGATTTTCTAGCTCATTGCCAGGACAACATCGAAAGGCAATAAATGTTCTATTACTTACACAAGCTGCTAGTTTTCAGAAAATTAGTCACCAGTGACCTTTTACCCTTTGTCTTGCTCCCCTTCTCAGTAACTGTACCTGATCTGAATCAAATGCAGACCAATCCACAGAGAAGTTTCTTTGCTAACCTGCTGTGAGTCTAAATAATTGGGTATTGGTATAAGCAATAACATTGACCTATTAAGAAAAAATATTATTCTATGCATTTATTTTTCTTGAAACAAAAGCTACATTCCCAAATTATTGTTTTAAGTGAACAAAATTAATTCACGTATCAAACTAGTAAACCTCAGTCCAAACAAGTTGAGTATGAAAATGATGTTCAGCTAAAAGTTCTTGATTTTTATGCACTTGGCTAATAATATAAATTTTTGCAATTTTTTATTCACACGTGCTTAGCAGGACTATGGGTATGTGAGCTATGGGATGTGGGGGAGGACCATGAGGTGGAGCAGGCTGAAGTCTCAGGGTTGATAATGGAGGGGGACAGAGAAGGAGAGAAGCTATGCGATTTGGGGGCACCAGTCCTTATATTGAATTATATTGATTAGTTTTTCAGTTAGCAGGGAGACCTCCTTCTGACCCTATTTTCAGGGTCACTAGATCATAATGCAATCTCACGAAGAGTTTAGTATCCCTCCCCATATTGCTTTCTGAGGAAAGGATGGACCTGAAAATGGCCCTTTTAAAGCTTTCTCTTTTTTCCTCCTTTTGCTGGACTCTACCTAATAAATGCATATATAAATTGCATATACAGTGTAATAACACATGGTGCAATGGACACAAGATAAGATATAAAAATGGTTCCAACGTTTTGCAGAAAAAGCTATTTTAGAAATTGAATTTTGTGAGACAGCATTCCATCTGAATCAGGAAAATAAAATGATAATATCTGACAAACAGGTGGGTCTGCTATAAGATCTGGACCCCTTACCAAAGAAACCTTAAGTATGTGTTAAAGTATGGTTGAAGCAAACAGCAAACAAAAAATATTAAGGTCATATAGGAGATATTTTGATTTATTTATCTACATTTACCAAAGCATGAACAATTAGAAAAAACATAAATTACTAAATGGTAGACCAAATAATTTTATGTTTCTATTAATATTTATGAACCCAAATTGCCTGAAGTTGCTTTTTTTTGTGTGCCTGAAGTTGCTTTTTTTTGTGTGCCTGAAGTTTCCTCAAGATGATGGCATAACTTCAAGACTTTCAAAGTCTTATAACATTTTATTTATACAAAACACCCTGGAAAGCCTGTAGTTTAACAAGCCACTTACTGGAATTCACAAGAAACTAACAAAGAGATGTTTTGACATCATGTGAACAAAGTAAATTCACATTTTTCACATTTTAAATAATTGTACTGACATTAGACTATCATACTAACAATCAGTAGTATGATGTCATTTGACATGCAATTATAGTTATTTGGTAGGGCCTGTTAATGCTTTAGAATCTGTTACGTTATTTGATATGCTTCTATGTCTTCACATCTTATTTGACTAAAGGAAACTGTCCCGTCTTTGAAAACTGACTTGTCCATGATACGGTAACCCAAACTTCTGACTCTGTGCTGAATTAGTGGGTGACTGAACCACACTTCTCCTCCCTTAGTTTCCACATGTACACTTAATATTTTGTTATTAGTATAATTTTTTCTTCCTCCAGAGAAATCCTGGGCTACTAACATCACTCCATTAATCAAAACCTTCGGTTGACTCACCAGACTTGACAGATCATATCACCTTGAAGATGCCATGGAGCAAACTTCTTTTATTAATTTGGGTCAGCCTATAATGTATGAATATTAATAAAGTATGTGGGTGGAAATGTTGCTGGAGAGGATAAATCATAGTATTGCTAGAACCACAAAAAAAGAGTATTTTTAAATAATTCTTACCAGCAATTAAGTTTCAACCAATTATGCCCAAGTCCTTAAAAAATATCCCAGAGCATACATTTTTCCAGTGCAAATGTCTATTCCCATTGTCTCAGTCTGCCAGAAATAACAAGGAAGAGAGAGAATGAGTTATTTATTTTTAAAAATTTCTTCCCTGTCACTGCCCCTGACACTTATATACCCAAAGTGACCACATATTTCCATCAACACAATTTTTCCCTATCAAATATGCTATTGGGCCTAGATACCCTAGGTTTGCAGGTGAAAGTAGCCCACTGGCTGTGACTTTGATGTCATTATTTCTCTAGCATGTCCTGCTCAGCAGAGCAAATGTGAAGTCTCAATCCAGGAATTGGCCTTGCTGCTGTTGACAGTTATGTGCCCACAAAAAATATGTTGAAACTAGTCCAAAGTTTGGTTACAATTTTTGTGGAGAGTAAAGAGAAGGCTATGGAGAGAGTAAGAGATCTTGGCAGAATTCTTTTTAGCCCCATTTCTCACTGAAATCCTAGAGTGCTTGTTTTACTTATATTACTTTGGTTATAGGTAAGTTATAAATGAGACTGTAGCCCAGGTAGTGCACTTGCAGATATCACTGAAACCTTAGGTTGATATTCATATTTTGGGCCATATACAGACATCTGTTTCTGGCAGAAAATTATATGCCTGCCATCCATCCATGATACTGTGTTAATTATAACACAATCTGTGCAATCTTACAGAATTCCTTTTTCATTTTTACATTATATTTTATTTGGAATATAATTATAATCAATAATAAATAGAAATAATCTTGGCTGACTGTCCCAAATAGTTTATTCTTCTTTTTAAGATCTTATTTATTTACTTATTAGAGAGAAAGGGAGCGAGACAGAGCATAAGCTGGGTGAGAAGCAGAGGGAGAAGCAGACTCCCCCACTTAGCAAGTAGCCCCACGTGGGGCTTGATCCTGGAACCCAGAGATCATGACTGAGCTGAAGGCAGATGCTTCACTGACTCAGCCACACAGGTGCCCTGACCAAATAGTTTATTAACTCAGACTAGTGGTGATTTAAATTCTCCTTACTTTGAAAGAGGGTTCCCCTTTCTCCACATCCTCTCCAACACTTGTTGTTTCCTGTCCTGTTGATTTTAGCCATTCTAACTGGTGTAAGATGGTATCTCAATGTAATTTTGATTTGAGTTCCCTGATGGCCAGTGATGATGAACATTTTTTCGTGTGTCTGTTGGCCATTTGTATGTCTTCTTTGGAGAAGTGTCTGTTCATGTCTAACCCTAATCCTAACCCTAACCCTAACCTTCTTTCACTCTTGGTGGGAATGCAAGTTGGTGCAGCCACTTTGGAAAACAGTATGGAGATTCCTCAAAAATTTAAAAATAGAGCTACCCTATGACCCTGCAATTGCACTACTGGGTATTTACCCCAAAGATACAGATGTAGTGAAAAGAACGGCCATATGTACCCCAATGTTCATAGCATCAATGTCCACAATTGCCTAACTGTGGAAAGAGATGAGATGCCCTTCAACAGATGAATGGATAAAGAAGATGTGGTCTATATATACAATGGAATATTATGCAGCCATCAGAAAGGATGAATACCCAACTTTTGTATCAATATGGATGGGTCTGGAGGAGATTATGCTGAGTGAAATAAGTCAAGCAGAGGAAGTCAATTATCATATGGTTTCACTTACTTGTGGAACGTAAGGAATAAAATGGAGGACTCTAGGAGAAGGAAAGGAAAAGTGAACTGGGATAAATCGGAAGCGGAGATGAACCATGAGATACTGTGGACTCTGAGAAACAAGTTGAGGGCTATGGAGGGAAGGAGGGAGGGGGGATGGGTGAGCCTGGTGGTGGGTATTAAGGAAGGCACGTATTGCATGAAGCACTGGGTGTGGTGCATAAACAATGAATCTTGGATCACTGAAAAAACAATAAAAAATTAAAATAAACTCTCTTTACTTTGGGTGGATAAAATAATAAAACTGGTATTTGTTAAACAGCTTATTTTATTAATAAAGAAAACATAAAACAAAATGCCATCATTTTCTGATGTTTTGATGAATATTCTGCTGAAATTACCTTATAATTATCATCAGATGCCTTTAGAAGTCCAATTTAGCTGTATATAAATTAACAGGAAAGCACCTCAACATTGTCAAGTCTTCTATTGAACTTCCTTTACTCCTCTTCATGGTTTGACTAGAATGGTTTCTGTGGGTGTGGCAAAAATCATTTTTCCTTAGTATACACATCACAACTTGAAAGAATTAACTAGCCAATTTTTTAAACAGAACACTAAGAAATTTTATAGGTTATATCTGTTAACTTAAACACAAAAAAGCCCATATACTCTCACCTATAATTAACTTCTACCAAACAGGATTTTTTTTAAATTAAAATCTAGAAAAAAAAACAATTAATTTGAATAGCTTGAAGTAATTGTTACTTGATTGATTTTATCTGATCAGCAGTCATTTCTTAAGCAGCTGTATGTTTGATGCCATATAAAATGAGAACACCAGAGGTGAAAAAGACACTAAACTTTCCATTAAAGAGCAGAAAACGATATGCCTGTTTGACATAAGAATAGCCAAGAATGTAGTATGTTCAGGAACAATCTAAATTTCCCATGGAATGGTGACAAATTCATTCATCCTTATTTTCATAAAACTATGTTTCACCAAGCACCTGTCCAGTTTGGCTGCAAGAAACTGTTCTAAGACGCCTGGGTGGCTCAGTCAGTGAAGCAAGTGTTTGACACTGGATTTCAGCTCAGGTCATGAGCTAAGGGTCATGAGATGGAGTCCTGCCATCGTTGGGCTCCATGCTCAGTGGGGAGTCTGTTTGGGATTCCCTCTCTGCCTCTCCTTCTGACCTTCCCCCCTCCTGCTCACTCTTTCTCTCTCTCAAATAATAAATCTTTAAGGAAGAGACAATTCTAGCTACTTGAGGTTGAAAACAATTTAGTACAGGAAATGGGTGCTCCTCTGATGCTAGAGGAGAAGAATTTTGACAAGGCCTCCAGGAAAACTCCTGAAACAACATCACCAGTTTAGTGGGCCTGGGATCTGCACCCTACATTCTGCAGGGCCTCCACAGGGAGGCTTCAGGGAACTGCTGTGCCCAAGAGGGCTCTGTCCACAGCTTCTGTCCAAGGCCCAGGAAATCTCTGCCTCCCTACTACCAATGCCTCTTGACACCCACAGAGCTAATATCCAGACACTCAAAATCTTGGGCAGAAATACCTAATATCTCCAAAATCATGCCTGTTATCAGTACCAGCTGAAGCAATGGAAATAGAATCTTTCAATTCTGTCTTCAAAGTCTCATGCAAGTTGCATCTTCAAATTGGTAGGATCTAATTTGCATCTTGAGCTTTACTTTTGAAGAAATCTACCGAATAAAATGTTCAGCCTTCCAGGCTCCAAAATCTAGAAAAAAACATAGGGAGGGCTGCTGTCTGCCAGCACACCACATCTGATGCGAAGCGTGCCAATCCTAACATTTTCTAAATGTTCTTCAAAATCCCTTAGTTAATTAAGACAGAAAAATACTCAATATATGAATATCCATGAGCCATAAATTTTTCTTGAACTTTGTATTTCCTTCCCAGTGAATTACTACTTTTGGGCTTTCTTCTAGGGCAGACACACATTTACCTTCCCCCGGAATACCTAACATCCACCAGGCTTTGCTCCTTCCAGGATGCTATGGACACCCCACTAAGGAACCCATGCCCACCTAGATCACAACACTTTACATTCTGTGAATAAATTGGCTTTTTACTTGTGCGTTTCCTCGACAGGACTATAAGCTCATTGAGAGCATGAAATAAGCTTTGTATTCAAGGTAACTAATTTATTGCCTGCTACGTATTGTGCACAAATGAATGAGTGAGTTCTTTGAAATATGACAATTTATTTTATTTTGTGTAAATATTTTTTTCTTACTAGACTATTCATGTATGTATTTATTCTGCAAGAATTGATTAACAATCTGCTATGTGTAATGCCTGGCAGATTGTGTGTGGTCCTTGACATACTCTAACTATAAATTTAAACCTATCTCTATCCCTGATTTTTAAATGGTATAAAAGAGTATTTATTTCCCTGAACTTTATATATCTTAACTTTCCCAGGATGCTATATAACAAATCCTTTAAGAATAATCTCTTCATTTGTTTGCAATATTTCTGCCTTTGTAAGAGAAAAGAACCAGTAAAAGATATTCTGATGAAAAATTAGAACACAGAGAAAATGGAAAACATATTTTAGTTCTAGTTTTCTTATTGAATTGCTGTGGGACCTTCAACAAATCACTTCACGTAACCATATCATTGTGTCTCCATTTTCAAAGTAAGTCTGTTTTAGTTTCCACTGCATACCTAATATAAAACTCAAACTCCTTGAAATATTAACAGAAAGGATAAAGAAAATAACAGACAGAAATTTTCTCTGAACTCATTAGAGAAATTGACTGTATAAATCTAGATGATATTATAATTACACAGGACATAAGTTGGCATAGTGTTTAAGGAAGCCACCTCAGACAGACAGAATACGACTTAAGATTCTTTCCACCGCAGGTGAGCTAGAGACTTGAGTCCATGTACTTGACTTCTCCATACCTTAATTTCCTCGTACTTAAAACTACTAAATATTAAAAAATAATTTCTACCTCTATACATTATTTCAAGTTCTAAATATATAATTTTATGCTTCATTTTGATTGACTGCAAAAGTTGCATAAATGTAGATTAAATGATGCACAAAAAAGACTCATAGTTGCCTTATGTTGAAGTATTAACCCACCTTAGTGTGTAACATTTGGATTCACAGAATCATGTGGTATTTTATAAAATATTCTTTTTGGAAAAATTAATTGAAGACATGGATCCCCTCATCAGAATATTATCACATCATTGCTGTTTTTCTTAAGAAAACAGTATCGTTCTTCTGCCTAGATTCCCTTTATGACTATCAAAATTTTTCACACTTCATTCCCAAAGCAACTTATATTGTTGCAATAAGGTATGCATATGCTCTCCAAAATACACTTGGCACATAAGCACTATCTAAATTACAAATTCATACTTAGATGCAGAAGCTTTAAATAAAACTAGCGAATTAAATTTTATTATGTATCATCAATGTAGTTCTAAATAGCCAGGTGTTGTGGAGTCTTACATAGAAAACTAGAAGTAGAAGATACAAGGTAATTCAGAGTTGACATTTTTGAAAGGATAATGAAAGTAATTTATCCTAAGATCATTCCCTTATCATATTAGACATATTTATGAGTCTCATTTTAGAGATAGTATTAGTCTTTGCTCATTTCTTTTTGAATATTTTTCATAAGTAGAATTTGCATGATAGGTAAATTTAAGAGCTCAAATTGACATGAGAGAAAAGGGTAATTGCTATAATATAGTAGTCTTTAAAGTTTCATGTGTGTATATATACATTTGTGGAATAAGATCTGTTTATTAATACAAAGCAACCACAGAATTGCTTAAGAAAATAACTGTATGGATATATATTAAATGGTTAAACCAGAAAAGAATAATCATACCTGCTTGTTGGGGTAGCTGGGTGGCTCAGTAGGTTAAACGGTTGGGCTTCAGCTCAGGTCATGATCTCAGGGTCCTGGGATCAAGCCCTGCATTAAGATCCCCACTCAGTGGGGAGTTTGCTTCTCCCTCTCCCTTTGTGTGCTCTCTCTCTTAAAAAAAATCATAACTGCTTGTTTTCAGTCCCAAATGAAATAAGTACAAAAACTGAGTAAATGCTTAGAAACTTTCATGGCAATTCAACAGAGTAATTTTATGCCAATTAAATCTAATGATTAAAGATGTGACTTGTATTTTGACGTTTGAATTTTCTTATTTTTCCTTTCAATTTTCTAGTAATTACTTTCATAAATTGCATTTGACAAAAATATGGTCTGCAGTGTGTTGGAATAAAACATATATACATGCATATGTACATACATGCCTGGTCCTTCCCTTCTAGACAGTGTGAAAAGTGCTGCTCTAAATTATCCTCTTAAATGGTCCTATTAGACACAGAACAGATGCTACTATCTTCACTCACATATAGAAAATACATATCTCAGGGAGATTATGTAATATTTTTAAGGTCACAGAGCAAGTAAGTGTTGAAATCAAAATCCAAGTTTTATTTTTCCACTATGCTCTTCCCCTTATATCACACACTCAGAAAAAGTGGTACCTCATGCTAAAAATCTATTTGCCTAGGTAGACTTATTTTGATTAATTATTAGCAGTGTGAGGAGAAACATCAAGAAGTTAGAAGATAACATCATCTTTCATCTTTCTATCTATCATCTTTCTATTTATCTATCTATCTATCTATCTATCTATCTATCTATCTATCTATCTATCATCATCATCTACCTGGAGACAGACCTTAATATCAAAGGAACATCTAAAAATTGTCTCAGTATAAGAGAAAAGGAAGCAAAGTTCAAAGTCAAAGTATTTCTTGGGGATATAAGAATGAAGAAGAAGAGGTGAAATATATATATATATTTCAGAATATATATATTCTGTTGAATTCAACATTTAAATATATTCTGTTGAATTGAAACTGTAAAAGTTTCTAAGCATTTACTTAATATATATGTGTGTGTTATATAAAGATGTATATATAAGTGAAATATGTAATGACATTATAATAAAAATAATGTAATGCTTGCAAAGTATTTAGAGCTTTAACCAGTTACTTCCTTGAAGTTGTCTATAAAGCAATCTTCTAGAAAACCCAATATTTGAGGTTGTCATTCTAAAGTTACTTTGGATTTAATTCTCAATAATTTTGGGAGAAGCCTGCATGATATTTGTTATGGACAGTAGTGGTGTTTGATTAGGCCAGGGATAAGGCCTGTATTTGCAAACTTGGAAAATAAATTTAAGTTTAGTTTTATTTCCCCACATGTCAAATTTCCTGGCTGGAGGAAGACTTTGGACCAACCAAGGACTGCTCTGAGACTAAACAAGGTACTACAATTACCTAGCGGCAGCTACTTTGAATTTCTGATATTTGCTCCCTAGAATTTTAAATGATTTGCTAGCTGATATCTTGCTAATTAGCCTGATTTTCATATTAGGGTACAACATATACCAACTCCAACAGCCATTATAATTTTTCATTGACGTCATTTGAAAACATACTAGTTTTACCTAATGAAGTGACCAAATTAAAAATTTCATTTACCATGCAAAAAAGTTATTAAGTCAGAGTATGAAGTTTATTATCATTTAAATAAATGTGCTTGCTTTTTAAGAAAATAGAGTTATTCATTGAAACAACCACATATTAACTCTTAGGCATGCAATTATATCTTTATTTTGCCTACAAGTTCTTAAAACTCAGAAAAATTCAAATAATTATATTTCTTTCATTAGTAGGGTATTTATGACTTAAAGATAGTACTTAGGGATTGTGTTAATGCAGCTTTCACCCCACTGACCCTAACCTTCTAATAAATTCTGTCTTGATATTAGTTTTCATGTCAGGAAACATTTTCCAAATGTGATGAAGCATTATCCAAACGAAGTTCAGAGCCATAGTGTTTATGCTTTATCATCATCATTCTGGCTGAAACAAAAGCCCTTCTCAGTGATATCACTCTTCTGAGAAATTACACAAAAGCATTTTTGGTACACCATGGGTCTCATTTGGGTCATCTGCTTCCTTGGACTGAAATTTTTTCCCAGTTTTTATTAAAATTATTATGAAATAAGAGCCAAAAAAATTAAAATGTCTGAGTAAGTCTTATCTAGTGTCATCAAAGAAAAATTATCTGCCCTAGAGCAATATAGTGAAATTTAACGCCAAATTGAATATCTGGAAGTAAGCAGAGGCATTAGAATTTGCTAAGGACTCCAGAAGTGCATTACTTCCAATAAACTTAAAAAGCAGCAGAGAAAAGGAAAAAAATGGAAAAATGTCAAAATTAGAAATTGTTTTAAAGATAGAAGGAAAAAAACACTGTTTAAAAAATGATATAAAAGCATAACAATGAAGACAAAAGTGAAATAAATTATCTAAGGCTAAAATAATTGGAACAGAAATCAAAATGTGTAATTATAAAGCCCTTCTTTCCTATACATCAAAATTTAAGTATGTTTAAAGACATTGAATGAGTAAATATACAGGAAAATTTGGCTATTATACACTTGCTATAATTTGGCAGGGGCAGATTCTTATAAATATTAATCTTATAGATTCTTATAATTTAATCATTGACAAAGTGGACAGATTTATATTGTTCAAGAATTCAATAAACATAAATTGATTGTCTGCCAAAAAAATACTCAATAATGTTATTGGTGTTATTTTTAAACAACTTGAGATCATTAGATCCATTGAACATTAAAACTCAAAATGAGATTATTTAAATTATTGACAATTAAAACTCAAAATGTGATTAGTTAAAATAATCAGATCATACACAGTTTAATAAATGTTTTTCAAGGAAATCAAACCAATATGACTAATCAGAGAATGCACAACTTAGAAAGAAATGCCTTCTTTTGACAATGGCTAAAAACTGAAAACATTTATATTCAAAATATTTAAACTAAAATCATAGAGTAAATATTTTTTTCAATGTGCAAATGCCATGAGTAATACTCAGCATAATGCGATGATTTCTTAAAGGGGGCCTCTTAAACATAACTCTTTATATTTTGATGCATTAGCAAAAGAGCATTTCCTTTTCTGCTCTTCACTATTCCTGCTGTAGCTTAATCATGAGCAAAATTCAGATAATGGAAATTGTTCTTGCCCATGGGGTTGTAAGCTAAGTAAAATAGAGGGTAAGAAATTTATCCCTTGAGTCCTCTAGATTAGAAGTGCAAATTTGATTAGCAAAACATATACCTGACAATAAGTATGTTAGGCTACCCTGAGTCAAACTAAATATTATCCTCAGGGACTGGCTGAGAGTTGGGCACTGGCTGAATCTCAAAGAATATAAATTATAAATGGAAAGACTTGAATCAGACAGATATCTTTAAATGTATATTATTATATACATATATAATCTTAACTAGTTGAAGATTTCTAAGCAGTCTCACAGCAGCTGTTCTCAGAATCATGACTCTGAGTGTTGCCAGAAATTTTTTCAAAATACTATCTTATCTTTGTCAATAATGCCAAGACTTGGGAATAAAAGAAAAACAAACAAGATTTGAAAGTCCTTAAAAAAATTTTTAAGATGCTATTATGTAATTCATGGATTTTTACCTCTTATGCATATAAAACACTTCTAGAAATTATTGCACTTCCTCAAATACACAACTTGAGATTTTCAGTGAGTAGCAAAACCAAGACATATAGAGGTATTTTCTAGGTTTTATCTTAAAGGTGCAAAGCATTTAACAAATTAAACCAGTCTTTAGAACAGCATAAATTCTATCTCAGATTTTCATGAAAGGGTAATGCAAAATAAGTCTTTTCCTTACCACATCCAATTCCTTAATTGGTCACTTGTCTTTCATCAGCACTAAAGTTTTAGTGTTTTGTTTTTGCCAATTATCAAGATAATTGGGCAGCTTTAAAACACAAAGTGACAGGCTGGGATTATTTAAAGTATTTTAAAAATGCATTCAAAATGAACATCTATGATGATTAATCTCTTTTGTACTAACTTTCTAAATCCACAGGGCAGTGTCTCCTTAAGAAAACCACCTAAATACTTTGAAAATCAATGAAAAAGGCCCACTGCCAAAATCAGCTTTCTCCTAACGAGAAAATTATTTGAAGACCACATGTTTCATCTTTAGAATTTGTGCAAACATGTAGATGAAAACATATGTAAAACTATCTATACCGAAGCATTTTACAGCAAATATGTAATATTTCATTTCTAAGCAAGTGTTTTAGAAGAAGAGACAAATGTTCTTACATTTCATATTGGGTATGTTTTTCTACCTTGAATAGAGAAAAATCTTATTCAAAAGAAATCACAAAATGAAGGGGAATTAAAACAGATGTCAAAGTTGATGTTGATGAGAGGAACAAAATACAGAGAAGAGAGACAAAAAAAAATCTGCATCCATGAATAAATTTGCGATTAAGTATATGTGAATTGCCTCACACATAAAGTAAAGCCAGACCTCCAGAAGTACAGAAGAATATAATCTTAATAAGGGCAAGTAAGTGACTACTTGTCACTGCCCCTGCGTTGAAAACACGCATTAAGGTGGCAAACCCATCCTGCTAAGTGGCATAGAGGGAAATATATGTTGACCTATATGGAACTGTACCCTCTTTCGAAAATATTCTGTATTCATTGTAGTGTAAATCCTGGTGAGGGTTACTAATCTGTGACCACTAGTTACTTAGATTCTTTACCAGAAGGAATATAGGAATAATCTCTAAGGATTACAAAGTAACAGAAAGAAATGTGAAGGATTGAGAGTAATGAATGTTCTACATTATTTTTCTAATGAAAATGTTATAACTTTGTGAATAGAACCAGGGCTAAGTGATGTAAATGACCAATTACTTAATGGTGTAAAGTACTGGTTTGTTATTTAGGTATGCTTCACAATACCAGCACGACTATCTTTTGATTAGAAGTTGAGTGCATCTCAGAATGATTATGATATGTGTACCTGCTGTGGGGTTTATCCATTTATTGCCTCTCAGCCTCAAATCTGCTGCTTTTGACTAGATTGTGAGAGTGCATCTGGGCCCTGAAAGTACTTTTTCCTTTGCCATCTGACGCTGAAGATTTGTCAATACAGGACACTGGAGAGTCGTTGCAGGAGGTGAGGTATGTTTGGGTTTGTTCTCTCGGCAGGTTCCTACAGCATGCTTAATTTCTCCAGTCTCTGGCTCCTGCAGCATTCCAATCTTCTCAATGTCTGGTTCCCGCTGTGCCTGCTAATCAGCAGTACCCAGAAGCTAGTAGTTACCCCTGGAATGCCCCCTAGGGAACATCTGAGGTACCATCTCCCCCTGGAGAAGGATTAAGGTTATTTCTGTCTACTATCAAAGTGATGAATCCTCTCAGATTAGTGTTTGTCTCCAGTGGTGTAGTTGAACATAGGTATCCACGTTCACCCCCCTGAACTATTCTGATGTGTTGGTGAGCATCAGAAACCAGCGCAGTGATATCTGAGTGGCTCTGTCTGTTAATCATCCTTCTTCAGCTCAGGTCATGATCCCGGGGTCCTGGGATCAAGCCCCACACCATTAGGCTTCCTGCTCAGCAGAGAGTCTGCGTCTCCCATTCCCTCTGCTTCTCCCCTAGCTCTTGCTCATTATTTCTCTCTCTCAAATAAATAAATAAAATCTTAAAAAAAATAAAAAATAAGAGAAAGAAGGAAAGAAGAAAGAAAGAAAGAAAGAAAGAAAGAAAGAAAGAAAGAAAGAAAGAAAGAAAGAAAGAAAGAAAGAAAGAAAGAAAAAGGAAGGAAGGAAGGAAGGAAGGAGGGAAGGAGGGAAGGAGGGAAGGAG